>PVIY010031505.1:0-29871 GCA_004026745.1 Myrmecophaga tridactyla | reverse complement strand
ATTGACCCCTCCATTTTCAAGACAGCAAAAAGCAGATCAAATCTTCCTCATGCTTTGTCTCTCTGACTACTTCTGTCACCCACGGGACAAAACTCTTTGCTTTTAAAGGGCAGATGGGATTATGTTAGGTCCACCTGGATAGTGTTTGTTGTTATATTTATATTTAAATCACCTGGATAATGTTAAGTCAACTGGTAATAACCTTAATTACAGCTGCCAAATTTCCTTTGCCATGTACTGTAACATTTACAGGAGTATGTCTCATCATAGCCACCTGGGAGGGAATTATACACACAGGTGAGGATTATTGGGGGTCATCATAGAATTCTACTGGCCACAGTTCTCCCTCAGGGCTTCAGTGACCCTTGACCCTGAATAATTTCCTCCCCCGAGCCCCAGAATGTGGGTTGAACCTGTGATTATGTTATGTTATAGGACAAAAGGGAGACTCTCCAGGTGGACCCAATCAAGTCACATGGCCCTTGAAAAGCAGAGCGTTCTCTCTGGCTGGTAGCAGAGAAGAAAGTTAGATTTAAAACATGAGAAGGATTCGACCCGCTTCTTGCTGCTTCCAACAGAAGGGGGATATGTGCCAGGAAGGAAGAATTACTCTTTTTAATTAGTTAATTAATTAATTAAAAAATTAACAACAAATGAACTAAAACCTTAACATGTGATCATTCCGATCATCACTTATTTGCATAGTCATCATTTCTTAGAACATTTACATGAATTCAGAAAAAGAAATAAAAAGACAACAGAAAAAGAAATAAAATGAAAACAGAGAAAAAAGATTATACATACCATACCCCTTACCCCTCACTTTCATTGATCAACTAGTAAGGTAATTTTGCTATGAATCACTCTTCAAACAAAACAAAACAGAATCTAAAGGTATACTCTAGTTTATGTGGATTCTAGAGGAGCCCAAAATTTGTTTCTTTTATTTTCTTTCTATAGTAGTTATATTTAAGGCATTTCTACCTGTCAGATAATCTTACTGGTGGGAAGCTTCAAAAGGACCACATGATATATTTTCATATGCTTGGTCTCCTTAAATATGAGTGGATTGTTTTTCTCCAAATATCTATCCACAGAAGAAAGCGTAAATACATTTTGGTTTATTTATAGCTGAAATTCTATATAGCAATTAGAATGAATAAAATAACCACTCAGCATACAAACTATTATTGCATTACCAGTACATTAGAGACCCACTATATACCCTCCCTGAATATTCTCCCCTTTCTTCCTTCAGAGGAAACATTTGCATTTGGAATTAATCATCCCCTGGGCCTGGAGCACAATTGTCAGGCAATACAATTGGGTAACATCACCTCTTTTCTTTGTCCCTTCTTCCTTAGAAGTGGCAGAAATTTCCTGCTGTTGCCTCACAAGCCTGTTTGACTTTTTGGTTATTGAAACACCTTTTAAAATTAGTTTCTCTATTAAATTCTCTCTTTGAACTATTTGGAGTAGAACTCTGTTTCCTGACTGGGCCTTGACTGATACACCTTTTCTGCCAGTTTGAATCTATTTTGTACCCCAGAAAAGCCAGGTCCTTTAATCTTCATTAAATATTGCTGGGTGGCATCTTTTTTATTGTTTCCATGGAGATATGACCCACACAGTTGTGGGTGGTAACTTTTGATTAGATGGTTTCCATGGAGATGTGTCTCCACCCATTCAAGATGGGGTTGCTTACTGGAGTCCTTTAAGAAGGAATCATTTTGGAAAAAACTCTAGAGCCACCAGGACCAACAGAGCCCACACAGTCAGAGACCTTTAGAGATGAAAAAGGAAAATGCCCTCAGGGGAGCTTCATGAAACAAGAAACTAGGAGAGAAAGGTAGCAGGCATCACCATGTGCCCTTCCAGCTGAGAGAGAAACCCCAAACTTCATCTTGAGTGAAGGTAACCTCTTGTTGGAGCCTTAATTTGGACACTTGCATGGCCTTAGAACTGTAAACTTGCAACTTAATAAATTCCCTTTTTTAAAAGCCATTCTGTTTCTAGTGTATCACATTCTGGCAGCTTGCAAACTAGAACACCTTCCAATCTTTATATTTCATATTTCTTTTTATGTCTGTATAACATGTTTCAGATTCTCCAGTGCCATCATATTTCATTAGGAAATCTAAGACCTCATTGACTGTAGGATTCATTATTTTATGTGCCACTCCCAAAGAAAGAATGCTGCCTATTATACTGACCCATGTTTTCCTCTGACTTAGAAATTTTATTTTATACTCTTATTGAAAGCATACTTTTAGACTTAATTAGATATATATTTCTATCATATATCATTCTTATGCATAAATACAAACAAAAATGCAAGTGAAAAAATGGATAAGTTCTTCCAAAACTTCTTCATATTAACAGTATAGTTCTCCTCAATCACCTTTTATCTAACAGTGGTAGAATTCTATACTTTCTCATACAATATCATAATTTGGTCATAAAGAATGCTAGTATATTACATTTCTTTTAAAAAAAGCACCCGTAAGATCTAAAAGTCATTGCTGCTAAACTAATTAGCTAGGTTTGCATTGTTATTAGAAAAGTAAGAAACCATTCATAATAGCAATAAAACCTTTGGAGTAGAAAGGAATCAATGAGCCTAAAAGACAATTCATGAAGAACTAGGATTTTTATTCACACTTCAGGAATATTGAGAAACACTCTAATTCAGTACTCCTCTGCACAAGCTTTTGGTATGGAGGGGTTAAAATTGTGCTTCATTATTGTCTCTAGGGCTTTCTTTCAAGCCTCTGGCACTGTTTCTATAAAATTTGATACTGGTACTTTTAAAATAAAAAAAATGTATTGTGATAGTATACACAACACAAAATTTTCAAATTTACCATTTTTAAGTGTACAATTCACTTGCATTAATCACATTTTTATCTCCACCATCCACTACCAAACTTTTGCATCATCCCAAATGGACACTCTGTACTCATTAAGCAATAACTTCTTACTCTCCCTTCTCCCAGTCCCTGGTAAATTCTAATCTACTTTTTGTCTCTATGAATTTGCTTATTCTAGATATTTCAAAGTGGAATCATACAATATTTGTCCTTTGGTGTCTAGCTTATTTCACTTTTAATTACTATTTGCATGGAATATTTTTCCTATCTTTTCACTTTCAACCTACTCATGTTTTTGAAGTTAAGGTGAGTTCAAAAAGCATATTGTTGGGTCATGACTTTTTGGTACATTTTGTCAATTTTCACCTTTTGGTTGGAGAATTTAGTCCATTTACATTTAAAACATTTATTGATAATTCAGGACTGGCATGCTGTTTTTTCATTTGCATTTTATTTGTCTTATACCTTTCTATACCTCAATTCTCCATTACTGCCTACTTTTGTGTTTAGTTGATGCTTTGCAGTGAAGCATTTTGAATTCCTTCTCATTTCTTGTGTGTGTGTGTATATATATATGTATATGATTTTTTGTGTTTACTACAACAATTAACATTAAATTTAGCATCCTAAATTGATAATACTGTTTGAATTGACACTTAATTAACTTGACTAACATATCCAAACTATGCTCCTATACCTCTCTTGCCCTCCTTTAATGTTCTTTTCATAAATTACATTGTTAGACATTGTGTTCCCCAAAACATAGATTTGTAAGTGTTTTATGCATTTGTTTTTTAAGTCATACAAGTAATAAAAATGGATTTACTAGAAAACATCCAATGACACTGGAATTTAAATTTATCCATATTGTTATATTTATTGGAGATCTTTATTTCTTCATGTGTCTTTGAGTTGCTTTCTAATGCTTTCCTTTCAACCTGAATAATTCCCTTAAGTGTATCTTAAAAGGGCAAGTCCAGTGATAAAGTGCTATCTCATCTTTTATTTATCTGGAAATATCTTAATATCTCCCTCGTTTTTGAAGAACAGTTTTGCCAGATAGAATTCTTGGCTGATAAATTTTTGCTCAGTCATTTAAATATGCAATACCATTACCTTCTCCCCTCCATAGTTTCGTATGAGAAATCGGATATTAATCTTATTGAGACTCCCTTGTCTGTGACTAGTTGCATCTCTCTTGCTGCTCTTAAGATTCTCTCTTTTGTCTTTGATATTTGACGGTTTGATTATAATGTGTCTTGGTGTGCAGTTTGTTGAACTTCTCGGATGTGTTATATTCATGTCATCCATTAAACTTGGGGCATTTTCAGCCATTATTTCTTCAATTATTCTTTTTTCCCCTTTTTCTCTTCTCCTGGGACTTTCATAATGCATATATTGGTATACTTGATGGTGCTTGACAGGTTCTGTTCACTGTTCTTCATTCTTTTTGTCCCTCAGACTGGATTATTTCAGTTGTCCTATCTTCAATTTTGCTGCTTCTTTCTTCTGCCAGCTCAAATTTACTGTTGAATTCTTCTATGGATTGTTAAAATTTCTCAGTTATTATATTTTTCACCTCCAGAATTTCAGTTTGGTTCCTTTTCGTAATTTCTAGCTCTTTATTGAAACTCTGTGTTTCTTCATGTATCATTTTCCTGATTTTTGTTAGTTATTTGTCCATGTTTTTCTTTATATTTAAGACAGACATTTTAAAGTCTTTTTCTAGTAAGTCCAATGCCTGGGATTCCTTAGAGATGATTTCTGTCACTTAATTTTGTTCCTTCAAATAGGCCTCTTTTCCCATTTCTTTGTATGCCTTGTGAGTTTTTGCTGAAATCTGGAAATTTGAATATTTTAATGCGTTAACTCTGGAAATCAGATTCTTCTCCTTCCTCAGGGTTTGCTGTTTTTATTTTTATTTCTTGTTTTTGTTGAAGACTGTAATAGACTATTTGCTTAGTGATTTTTCCTAATCATTTATGCATACATTGTATCCTTTGATGTTTGTAGTTACTGAAGTCTCTATTTCTTTAGCTTGTATTGGCTAGTGTTGTGATAGAGATTTTCTTTAATACCAGGAGCTAACCAAAAAAAGATTCAGAACAAACTACCTTTCCCAGTCTTTGCAGATTGGGTCTTGCTAGGGTTCTCCTTCAGTACTTAGACAGCCTTGCAATAAGCCTAAAGAACAGCATGAGGTGAAATCTTAGGGACTTCTCAGGTCTTTTCTGAGCATACATCTTGCTTTGGGCATATGCATGGCCTAATAAATACCCTTTCATATACAGATACTCTGAATGCTTCATTTTTTTTCCCAGGAAATTCTCAGAAGACTTTTTTCATAGGAAACTCATATTGTTTGTCTCATAATCTTTTGCCCCAGGCAACTGCAGTTTTATTGTCCTCTTAGAGTATTTAAGTAAGCATACTGACTGCTTCTCTATGCAGAATGAGTTCTGGGACAAGCAAGATGAAGACAAGCACCTTGGCTCAGTCCTTCAGGCATACACCAGACAGGTTGCAACAGACATACATACACCCCCCTGTGCTTTTAAGGTGTGCTTTGCCCACTCTGGAACTTGGGACAAAGGAACTGAAATGGTACCAAAGTTGCCACCACTCCAAGCCATGGGTGGGGGTGGAGGATTAGTTAAGGTACCATGAGCCTTTCCTATAGTTTTTAAGTTGCCTTTTTTTTGATTCAGCATTTATTTGGTTGCTATAAACCTCTGATGTTTTCTAGGGTTCTGAAAAAGTTCCTTCTGCCAATTTCTACTTGTTTTTCAGTGTTTCTGTGGGGTGATAAAAACTTGGATCTTTTCATTCTGCCATTTTGCTAACATTACTCTCTGATGCTGGCCCTTTTGAGATTCATGCATAATAGGCAATTATAGTTACATCCCAACTGTTGCCTTGTTGACAACAATTGTAAATCACATTATTTATAAGATTCACCCCAATTTCAGAAATGGGGAGTTTGAAGAAATTGTGTGCTTTGGAATTGATGAAATTGATAGTTGGTTTTATTCTTGAAACATTATCTGTTACAATTCTTTGAGCAGGGATTGATGTTGCCTTCTGATAGAGAGGCTTTACCAGTTCCCTGGGAGTACTTTCAACCTAGAGCCACTTTAAATTATGCTCTTTCCTACAGATTTTTTTTGATCATACAGGTAATATGAATTTGGGTTCCAAATCCCTGGGAGAAATAACTTGTGGTAATGAATGAATTCTCAGGTGAGATTTTTTTTCCTTTCCACTGAGTATCAAGGTTAAGATAGTCAAGTTTCTTTTCTGTCTCTTCTACATGTAGTTTTTTGTTTAGCTTAGTTTTGGTTATTCTTTCCATTTATGTTTGGGTCATGTCTTTTTGAGGAATTTCCTGTCATATTCCAAACCTTGGGAAGCTGGACTCTATCTCTTCTCCTTCCATCCCCATGCAGCTGTCAAGGTAGAAGATTACGGTTTCTGGTATCTCAGAAGAAAGTCTCAAGATGAGGCTGACTTTGGTATTGACTTACCTCCCAGCTTTCACTTTTGACTTCTGCAGAGTTTCTCTTTTTGTGTCACCTCAGCAGTGCATTAAAAAAGATACTCTTTTTTAGTCGAGAGAGTGATTGGAATATATAGTCTGTCATGACTACCTGGACACTTAATTAATTAATTCATTGATTATATTTTAAGGATGATAGTTTTATGTTGAAAATAATTATGGTAATGAAGTCTTAACTTTTTGAGAAATAACTGTTTCATATATTTCATTAATTTGTGGCTACCTTAGGCTTATTCTTTGCTCCCTAAGTTCTAGCTTGATTATCAAAATCATCAATGCTTTAAAGGACACTGATGGTAAACTGAGCAGTGAAGGTGGGCAAAATTTGTAGCCCTATTTGCTGACTCATAGCATACTTTTTGCATAAGTCAATGTGGTTAAAGAGATGAAACTGTGAATAGCAATAGGCTCTGCAGTTGTGGCTAGATTAAGTCCTTTTGTTATGTGCTCATTCCCTTTTAGTATATTCAGCAAGCTTGTAATAATATATTATCACTTTTTCCACTAGACTGTAAACTCTATGAGGGGACAGTGATTGGCTATTGTTTCGTTTTGTAGCTCCCTGCCTGTCATATTGCTGTGGTATGAGTGTGATGTGAGTGTATAAATATATGTGTGTGCATAAATTCCATTGTTACAGCTGAAAATTGAAAGACAGTTTTTATAGACTGTGGATGGAGAAAGGACTATTTATCAAACACATTTTTTCCCCAGTCACTTCCCCCTCCACATACTCACACACACAAAAAGATGAGCATGATCATCATTCAATTCAAAGAACAAGGCAAGACTTCTGGGAAAATGGCCAAATAGAGTAGCTAAAGATTAGCCCTGCTCCACGGAAAAGTTAGAGAAGGGACAAGAGGACAACTGAGGTGGTGATTCAGGAGTGTGACTGACGTGGGAGAGCCTTCTGCACCACATGAAGCAGCCCTGGTTGCAGAGGCCAAGAAACTGAGAGGCAGAAAGCGAGAGCCTGGCGTGGAGGCATGGAGCTGGCAGGAGTGCAGGGACAGGAGCCAGGGACTAGGAAGTAAGCCAGGCTGCATTCCTTGGGCACACTACCCTCATCAGTGCAGCCCCATGACCAGCTAGTCACCCCACACCCCATGCACCTAACCCCATCACCTGTTCCCATTCCCTGTACTCCAGGCACCCCCACCCCACCAGCCCCCAGTGCACATACCTGCCCCCCACCCCCACCCCAAGTGCAACCCAACCCACCTCTCCTGCACTCCTCCTGTATACTACCTCCCCCTCCCTGTTCACTGCAGGCTGTTGCCAGTGCATAAAGACTGCGGGCACTAACCTCCATACCCAGGCTACCCCTGCACCCCTGCCCATAGTGTCACACAGTTCACCCCACCCCGCCTGAGCTCTGTGCATCAGTTTATGGCACTCCTAGACTGACGCATGTGCACGGGCTCCCAATCATGTCATTCAGCTCTGAGAACCGCACTTTACAGTGGTCCTAGAACTGCAGATATACACGGCCCTCAGCCACAATTTCCAGCTCTGAGAAAGTGCTGACCTGCGTCTCTGAAGGCATAATACCGACCTGCTGCCACAGCTCTATGCATGTGCACAAAGGGTCCCATGCCTTAGACCAGCACACACCAGGGATACACCCCCCAGACTGGTGCACCCCCACAGCTACATCCTCCCTGGCTGTTGGGCGCATATGTTCACAAGCATCAGTGTAACATCCCAAACCTGTACCTATACCTGCCCTGAAACAAATCACCACACTGAGTGTCCCACCCCATACCCTGCTCCCTGCTGTACAACCATCCTGCAAACATAAGGCCTTAGACTTCTGAAAGAAATGAACTCCCAAAGTAAATCAGTCAAGATATTTACATGCCATGAAGACAGCAGAAGATCACTAAGAATATCACAAATGCAGACAGATATAACCCTGCCTAATGACCAAATTAAAACACCAGAGGAGATACAGATGTTGGGACAACTAATCAAAGATGTTCATACCACTCTACTATAAAATAAGTGGGATAGCAAATGGCATAAAGGAGATCAAGAAGACAGTAGAAGAGCATAAACAGGAATTTGAAAGAATAAATAGAAAAACAGCAGATATCGCAGAGATTAAAGACTCTGTTGAACAAATAAAAAACATACTAGAGGCACACAACACCAGATTTGAAGAGACAGAAGGAAGAATAAGTGATATAGAGGACAGGATAACTGACTTCAAAGACTCAAAACAGCAAATAGAAAAAAATGAATGAGAACTCAGGGAAATGACAGGCAAAACAAAGTGCACAGATATAAGAGTCATTGGTGTCCCAGGAGGAGAAAAGAGGAGTAAAGGGCTAGGAAGAGTAGTTGAGGATATAATGGGGGAAAACTTCCCAGTGCTCAGAAAGGACATAAATATGCTCGTCAAAGAAGCCCAATGAACTCCAAACACAATAAATTCAAATAGGCCTTTCCCAAGGCGCATACTAATCAGTCTGTCAAATGTTGAAGAGAAGAAGAAAATCCTGAAAGTGGCAAGAGAAAAGCAATCTACTACATACAAGGGAAACCAAATAAAACTGAGT
This sequence comes from Myrmecophaga tridactyla, assembly GCA_004026745.1. NCBI lineage: Eukaryota > Metazoa > Chordata > Mammalia > Pilosa > Myrmecophagidae > Myrmecophaga > Myrmecophaga tridactyla. The sequence continues at coordinate 20,881 of PVIY010031505.1, read as the reverse complement.
TCAGACTACTCAACTAGCACCCTGGAGGCAAGAAGGCAGTGGTATAATATATTTAAGATCTTGAAAGAGAAAGACTTCTAGTCAAGAATTCTGTAGCCCGCCAAATTGTCCTTCAAAATTGAAGGAGAGAGTAAAGTTTTCACAATGAAGTCCTGAAAGAATTTGTCAACAAGTGACTGGCCATACAAGAAATAATAAAAGGAGTTCTGCTGGCTAAAAAAAAAAGACAGGAGAGGGAGGTCTGGAGGAGGGCACAGAATTGAAGAGTACCACTCAGGGTAATTCCAAGAATTCAAAGAGAAAGAGGGAAAATACTATATAGATCTGACAAATAAAAAAGATAAGATGGTGGAATCAAGAAACACCTTTTCAGTAATAACTTTTAATGTTAACGGACTAAACTTACCAATTAAAAGATGCAGATTGGCAGAATAGATTAAGAAACATAATCCAGCTATATGCTCCTTACAAGAGACTCATCTTAGACACAAGGATACAAATAGATTGAAATTGGAAGGATGGAAAAAGATTTTCCACATAAGTTGTAACCAAAAGAAAGCAGGAGTAGCTGTACTAATTTCAGACAAAATAGACTTTAAATGTAAAGACATCATAAGAGACAAAGAAGGACACTATATAGTTAAAGGGTCAATTCACCAAGAAGATACAGTAATCATAAATGTTTATGCTCCCAATCAAGGAGCTCCAAAATACATAAGACTGACATTGGCAAAACTGAAGGGAGCAATAAATGTTTCAACAGTAATAGTAGGCTCAGTCTTATTTGGTTTCCCTTGTATGTAGTAGATTGCTTTTCTCTTGCCACTTTCAGGATTGTCTTCTTCTCTTCAACATTTGACAGACTGATTAGTATGCGCCTTGGGAAAGGCCTATTTGGATTTATTGTGTTTGGAGTTCATTGGGCTTCATTCAATACACCACTCTCCTCTATGGATAGAACAACCAGACAAAAGATCAACAAGGAAATAGAGAAGTTAAATAACTTGGTAAGTGAATTAGACCTAACAGAATTATATATGTCATTGCACCACAATGACATATGATAAATGAATTATAACTAACAGACATATATAGGTCTTTGTACCCCAAAGCACAAGGATATGCATTCTTCTCTAGTACTCATGGAACATTCTCCAGGATAGATCATATGCTGGGGGCTCAACCTACATCTTTATAAATTTTAAAATATTGAAATTATTCAAAGCACTTTCTCTGATTGCAATGGGATGAAGCTGGATCTCAATAACCACCAAAGAATGAGAACACTCAGAAATATATGGAGATTAAATAACACTCTCTGAAACAACCAGTGGGTCAAAGAAGAAATTGCTAGAGAAATCAGTAGCTTTCTGGAAATGAATGAAAATGAGAATAAAACTTATCAGAACTTATGGGATGTGGCAAAGACTGTGGTGAGAGGGAAATTTATTGCCTTAAATGCCTATATTAAAAAAACAAGAAAGAGTAAAAGTCTAGGACTTAACAGCATACCTGGAAGAACTTGAGAAAGAACAGCAAACTAACCCCAAAGCAAATAGAAGAGAAATAAAGATTAAAGCAGAGATAAATGAATGGGAGAACAAAAGAACAATAGAAAGAATCAATAAAACCAAAAGTTGGTTTTTTCTGAGAAAATCAATAAAATTGATGGGCCACTAGCAAGATTGATAAAGAAAAAAAAAGAGAGAGGATGCAAATAAACAAAATCAGAAATGAGAAGGGATGCGTTACCACAGAGGAAATAAAAGAAATCATAAGAGGATACCATGAACAACTATACACCAACAAACTAGACAACTTAGATGAAATGGACAAATTCCTGGAGACACACAAACAAGCTACACTGACTCAGGAAGAAATAGAAGATCTCAACAAACCAATCACAAGTAAAGAAATGCAATCAGTCATCAAAACTCTTCCTACAAAGAAAAGCCTAGGGCCAGATGACTTCACAGGGGAATTTTATAAAACAATTCAAAAACAACTAACACCAATCCTGCTCAAACTTTTCCAAAAAAAATTGAGGAAAAAGGAACTCTACCTAACTCATTTTATGAAGCTAGTATCATTTTAATACCAAAACCATGTAAAGATGCTATAAGAAAAGAAAACTGCAGGCCAATCTCCCTAATGAACATAGATGCAAAAATTCTCAGTAAAATTTTAGCAAATCGAATCCAACAACACATTAAAAGAATTATACACCATGACCAAGTGGGGTTTATACCAGGAATGCAAGGATGGTTCAGCACAAGAAAATCAATTAATGTAAATACAGCACATTACCAAGTCAAAAGTGAAAAATCACATGATCATCTCGATTGATGCTGAAAGAACATTCGACAAAATTCAGTATAAAACACTGCAAAAGATAGGAATCAAAGTTAACTACCTCAATACGATAAGGGGAATATATGAAAAACTGATAGCCAGCATCGTACTCAATGGAGAGAGACTGAAAACTTTCCCCCTAGGATCAGGAACAAGAGAAAGATGCCCACTGTCACCAGTATTATTCAATGTTGTGCTAAAAAGTTCTAGCTAGAGCAATCAGGCAGGACAAAAAGTAAAAGGCATCCAAAGTGGAAAGAAAGAAGTAAAACTCTCATTATTTGCAGATGATATGTTACTATACTTGGAAGATCCTGAGAAATCTACAGCAAAGTTACTTGAGCTAATAAACCAATTCCGCAAGGTGGCAGGATATAAAATTAATGTGCAAAAATCACTAGCATTTCTATACACAAGCAATGACCTAGCTGAGGTGTCAGTCAAGGAAAAAAAATCCCATTCAAAATAGCAACTAAAAGAATCAAATACTTAGGAATGAACTTAACTAGTGATGTAAAGGACTTGTACACAGAAAACTACACAACATTGCTAAAAGAAATCAAAGGAAATCTAAATAGGTGGAAAGACATTCCCTGCTCATCAGTAGGAAGGCTGAATATAGTTAAGGTGTTAATTCTCCCCAAATTTATCTACAGATTCAACACAGTACCAATCAAAATTCCAACAACCTACTTTGAAGATTTGGAAAAACTAATTACCAAATTTATCTGAAAGGAACAGAGACCCTGAATAGCTAAAAGAGTCCTAAAAAAGAAGAATGAAGTGGAGATATGGAAGGGTATAGAAACATGATATGTGTTTGCTTATTAAAATTATGTTGATATCAAGTGCACATGGATCATTCTCCAGGATAGACCACATGATGGGTCACAAAATGTCTCAATACATTTTAAAAGATTATAATTATGCAAAGCATCTTCTCTGACCATAATGGAATGAATCTAGAAATCAATAGCAGGCAGAGAACTGGAAAATCCACAAATATACAAAAATTAAATAACACATTCTTAAACAAAGCACTCAATGGGCCAAAGAAGAAACTGTAAGGCAAATCTGTAAATATCTTGAGATGAATGAAAATGAGAACACAACATATTAAAATTTATGGGATGCAGAGAAGGCAATGCCAGTGGAAATTTATAGCCCTAAATGCTTATATTAAAAAAGAAGATAGAGCTAAAATCAAAGACCTAACTTCACACCTGGAAGAACTATAAAAAAACCCCAGCAAACTAAACCCACATCAGGCAGAAGGAAAGAAATAACAAAGATTAAAGTAGAATGAAATGAAATAGAGAATTAAAAAACCAGTAGAGAGCAGTAACAAAACCAAAAGTTGGTTCTTTGTAAAGATCAACACAATTGACAAATTCTTCGCTAGACTGAGAAAGAAAATAAGAAAGAATATGCAAATAAATAAAATAAAAAATAGGATGGGGGGCATTGTTACTGACCTAAGAAATAAAAAGTGTCATAAGAGTATATTAAGTAATTGTATGCCAGGAAAAAGTACAATCAATGCAAATTAGGGTCTATAGTCAACAGTAACATTGGAATATGCTTCCACTGAATGTAGCAAAGGCATTATGCCAAACTAAATGTCAACAGGGGAGGGGGGCATGGGGGACGGGTATGGATTATTTGTGGAAGAAAAGGAAATGTTTTCATATAGATTATGGTGGCCAAGTCATGTGTATATACTTAGGTTGGATAGTATGATGTGTGAATAAAACTGTTTAAAAATGAACAGAGAAGGGCGGGCCACTTTGGTTTAGCAGGCAGAGTTCTCTGCCATGCCGGAGACCTGGGTTCAATTCCAGGTGTCTGCCCATACGAAAAAAAAAAAAAAAAAAAGAACAGAGAAAAACAAATGCTAGGGAAAATGCAGAGAAAGAGATGTAGGTATTCACTGTCACTAGGGAACTGAGAGTTGCAGCCCCTTGGAGGGCAGTGTGGTGGTTCCACAGGAGGCTTGGGGTGGGGTTGCCATATGATCCTGAAACACTTTGCTCAGTATATACCTGGAGGAACTGAGTGTGGGGATATGAATGGACATTTGCACACTGTTTCTGGCAGCAGTGTTCATAATCTACATAGACACAAAAGGAGAAATATTGTATGAGCTCTCTAATACAAGCTAATTATAATAAACAAATTAATAAAGTTAGAATCTAGAATATTGGTTATCAGAAGATTGAATGGGGGTAGAAAATAGGGAACTGATACTCAATTTGTGCAGAATTTCTATTTAGGTTGGTTGTTAATTTTGGAAATGGATATAGGTGATAGCAGCATATTACTGTGAATATATTTAAGAGCCCTGAATTATGTGTGTGAATGTGGATGAAAGTAGTAGTTTTAGGTCATGTATGTTACTAGAACAAAAGCTAGAAGATAAAACATAAGACTTATAATGAACCCTGTGTTGGGTGATGTCTGTAATGAATAGTACACATATAAGAATGTTCTTTCATGCATTATGACAACTGTACATCACTAATACAAGGTATTAATGATAGGGTGGTATATGGGAAATATACACCAAACACAAACTATTGACTATTCTAATTGGCCAACTAGAATAAGCAAACTAATAGAGTTAGAATCTAGAATCTAGGTTCCCAGAGGCTGGGTTGGAAATAGGGAATGGGGAATTAATGTTTAAATTGTATAGAATTTCTATTTCAGTTGATTATAAAGTTTTGGAAATGATGGTCATGATGGTAGCGCAGTATTGTGAATATAATTAACTGCACTGAATTATATATGTAAATGTGGTTAAAAGAAAACTTTTTAGGCTGTATATATGTTCCTAGAATAAAAATTAAAAGATGAAGCATAGGTATGTTCAACATAGTGAACCCTATTGTAAATGATGGACTAACTACAGTTAGAATATTTTTTCTTTTATAATAGAGTTAGAATCTAAAACAATTATAATATTCTTTCATTAAGTGTAACAAAGTTACCATACTAATGTAAAGTGTTAATAATAGATGCGAAGATATGGGATCACTGAATTTTCTACATGGTTTTGCTGTATAATTTTTAAAAAATTGTTAAAAGAGGGAGAGAAGGATTAAAAGACAATAATAACTTTAAGACAATATATGATCCTAGACTGAATCTAATAATGGAGAAGACTATGCCAAAAAGGACATTATTGGGACATGTAAAAAAATTGGAGTATACACTGTAAGTTTAATGTCAACGTTAAATTTCTTCAACTTGATAACTGTACTTAAAGTGATTATGTAAGTGAATATCTTTGTTCTTAGGAAATGTACATGGAAGTATTAATTTTCGAGGAGCATGATGTATGCAACCTACTCTCAAATGTTTAGATAATAGGTAGCTAGATTGGTAGAAAGAATGATACAGCAAATGTGGGAGAACATCCAATGTGGGTGGAAATGGGTATCCTGCTTGGGAATATGTTGGAGTTCTCTGCATGGGATTTGTATTATATTTGGCTACTATCCTGTAAGTTTGCAATGTTTTCAAAATAAAATTATTTTTTTTAAAAAAAGCACCACAAAATTTGAATTGTTTTGAGTTATACTTGAAATGGACACCATATTCATCACTTGCTTATTCACAATGTGGGAAATGATGCTGTGGTAGTAGTAGGAATACAGAGGTGGCATGGTTAAAAAATAATCCTTCAAGCATAAGGAGGAAGCAATTGCTAGAGAAGAGACTCCAGATTAGCCCTAGAATAAAGCAGTCCTGAGGGTGTTAGATATATATAAATATGACATTTTTGCAAAGTGTTTTGCACATTTTCAAGTTATTTCATATTCATTCTCATTTGAATTTCATGAGTTGGTGAATTAGCAGAGCAGGCATTATTATTATTTTTTAGACATGAAACAAATGTCTTTCTTTTAATAGACACTCAATAAGTGGATAGTAATAGTAAGGGCACACGTCCCTTGGGCATTTACTGATATGTTTACATTACAATATGATTAAAAAGATCTCCACTAATGTATTTTCTACATTCCTGGGTGGAAGGATGCTGACCACAAGCAAATATATTTTGACACTGAATTGCTAGGTCTCTGTAGTAGTAGACTCTGCTCTTTTGGTATTTCATTGACTATACATAATGGTAGAAATTTTGAGTGGGCTATATAAATGCTTTATTATAAGAATTCAAGATAACTTTATGAAGCTTGTCTAATACTATATTTTGTTGTTTTTCAAGTAGCAATTTGACACCTATCCATTCACCTTGATTTAAAAGTTTACATTCTATTTCATTTTCAATTTATACCCAATTACATTTTAAATGAATACAAGTGTCATATGGGACATAGGTTAGTTTAAAGTAAACTGTATGTCAGTGGAATGAAATTAGGTCATGGGATTTGTGCCAGCTGTCAGTTCAATGAGATAGTGCCCTCCTAATATCTTCAAATCATTCCATTTTTCTGTTCACACTTCCATTATCCATAGCCTATTCCCATACTAGCTGCTATTCTCTTCTACAATAAAGGGCACAGTTTTCAAATTCCTCTGCTTTCAGAAGCCACACTTTCTTGGAAGATAGTTTGTGAATAAAAATGGTCAATATTTATTGTAGTGAAATCAATATCTGATTTCTTTGTACAAAGTTAATTTGGGCCAGTTCTTTGTAATCTGATAATAAAAACTCACTGTTTTTTCATTCAAGAGATATGTTAGCACATTCCTTTTATCAACCTTAAGCAGCTTTCTGGCATAATAATTATATTTAAATTGAATGAAAATTTTATAGGGTAATAAGATACTTAGAATTGTTAGTATTTTTTATATTTTAATGAAAGTGACAATGACATCCCTCCATATTTCTTTGAGCATTCATTAGGTCACTTACATCTGATAGTGTGTGAAGAAACAATTATCATCAAAACATCTCTTAATTCAGTAGGGAAAGCATTTTAATTTAAATTTAATCAAACAAATATTGAGGAGAATGCTAAGGGAATGAAATGTGTCCCTTTTGTGACAACACTAAAAACTTCCTCTTTGGTGTGGCTGGGAATGCTCCATCCAAAGATAGTCCAGGAGACTCAAGAAAAACATGGTTTTAGCAGTTTAATGAAAGAGAAGAGCCTTTACTTAAGGAACTATAATTTAGTTAAGACCTATAATCATCCTGCTAAATCAGGATGGGAAATTCTCAGCAGTTCACAGCATTTATCTAGGGGTATGAAAGGACCAAGAACACCTGGAAGCTCAAAGAAGGTACTTGACCTGAGTCAGGGTCAGCTTCATGGGCATGCTATCTGTGTAGGTGTACAGGGTTTCAGGCTCAGAAGGGCTCTATACTTGGTTTAATGCTCTGAGGTCACTGTCTTGAAATTCTTAAAAAAAAATTTGAACAAGGGGCCCCAAATTTCCATTTTATTCTGGGTCCCATTGATATGTAGCTTGTCCTGACCCTAGGCTACCTGAGAGAGCAGTGCTTGGATAAATTGGTTTCTCAGTGAGAAAGACCCACGCCTGCAGCTTTGCCAGTACAGCAAATTACAGAGCAAACTATAGATCAGAGAGCAGTGTAGACTGGGTCTTCCTTGGAGTGGAATATTGACATGGAGAATAATGACTATTTAGGGAAGACAGTGTGAGGAAGAAAGGGGAAATGATGGAGAAGGACTTTGAACTATGATTGCTAAAGTCAAGTAGTCTTGACTTTCTGTTATTATTGGTGCTTCTTCCCTTTTAAAACCTTGTATCCTACATTATTTTAAATGTATTTTCCAAAATGGCTTTCTAGATCACTCTTTTCCAAATATTTCTAATTGCCCACTCCTATCATTTTTTAAAAATGTAAGCATACATCCCCTAAATACACATTTATTAATTAAAAATGCATACTATATTACAGTAAAACCATATTATATATCAGCATTATCCAATGGAAATATAGCATGAACCATAAATGAGAGCCACATATGTAATTTTTAATTTTCTAATAGCCAAATTAGAAGTCAAAAGAAATAAGTAGAAGTAATTTTAATGCTTTATTTAAACCAATATATCCAAAATATTATCATTTTAACATGACATCAAGATAACAATTATTAAGTTGATATTTACACTTTTTATACTAAGTCTTTAGTATTTTATACTAATTATTTTATACTCTCAGCATATCATTTCTGACTAGCCACATTTCAAGTGCTCAATTGCCACATGTAGCTAGTAGGTACCATATTTGATAGCATAGTTCCATATACTTTAAAACATACAGAGGGTGCAAGGGTAGTTCAGTGGTAGAATTCTTACTTGCCATGTGGGAGACCCGGGTTCAGTTCCTGGTCCATGCATTTCCCAAAAACCAACCAAACAAAAAACAAATAAAAAAGAATTCAACAAAACGGTGCTGAAATAATGGGATACTCACATGGAAAAATAATGAAATATGACCCAGTCATACAGCATACAAATATATACATATATGTATATATATAACATAAATATATGTATGAAAATAAAAACCAAATACAAAAGGGAGTTCCAAATTTTAATATTTTCTTCTCAGATGCTAGTGGATGACCTTGAAGATCCCGTGGGGTATGTGAATCCCACATTGAAAGCTAGTGGTCTACAATCATTAGATTTACCAGATTTCTAAGGTATGACAGTTTTGAGTTTCTTATACTGTGGTTGGCATTGATGCAGGCATTAACACATACACACTCATTTCCTTCAAGAGAAGAGAACATACATCCTACACTTTGATGGGGCAATTGCCAACTTCACATTTAAGAAGAATGTATGGGGTTAGATATATTCTGGTGATTGTCTTTGGAAAATACTGTCTTCCACAATCACTTTCCACTGTGTAAAGTTGAAACTCTAGGACACTGCACTATACTGATCCCCCTGGAACACTGTTTCATAGCACTGGGCACATGCATATTCCTATCTGGGAAGCTCAGAAAGGTATATGAGAAATTGGAGATGTAGCTAGGATATCAGGTCACGGAAGACTTTTGTATCATCCCATGGAGCTTGAACTTCATCTCATTGGTGATTCTCAGCAGGGGGACAGCATCGTCTGAGTTGTGTTTTTAAATAGGTTCCTCTGATTGCAGTGGGAAGATGCATTTAAGAGACCAAGACAGGGTCCAGGGCAAGTAGAAAGCAAACTATTATATTACAGCAATAGTCTCAGTTCGCTCATCAAATCTCATCAGATATGTGGGCTCATTTAAGGTGTTCTATATGGAGTACTTGTCAAGTGAAGTTCTAAAAATAGAACAAGTTAGAAGGAAGCATTCGAAAAGCTTGTAACAAAAATGTTTGTGTTTGACTCTTAACGATTTTGTTTGAGCCTATGTTTAACAGTGGCCACTCCTATTTCCCTTTCCACATTGCCCTCTTGTTTACCCACAAATCCAAACACTTTAATTTATCTTAGATAGAAGAGAGATTCTAAGTGAAGCCACTTCCAGCTGTCTCTATGACATCCACAAACCCCGAAGAAGTCAAAAGTCTTGCAAGTAGAAATGGAGATTGATTTATTGATATCAGGTCTATATTAAATTGATATCAGATCTATATTAAATTGATATTAGGTCTATATTAAAACAATTGAGAGACATTTTACAATGCAACTAACTGTTCAAAAATATCACTATTACGAAAGACAAAGAAAGATCAAGAAGTTGTTACAGATTAAAGGAGATTGAAAAGATATGATGACAAAATACAATCCTGTATTGGATCCTGGGTTGAAAACATATTACTATAACAAGTATCATTAAGACCATGGGAGAAATTTGAACGTGGGTATTTATTAGATGTTAGAAGTTTATCAGTGTTAAATTTCCTGAATTTTATCATTGTAATATGGTTATGTAAGACAATATATGTCTTCATTTCCCTGCTACTGTGACAAAATACCACACAGTGGTTTGGATTACGAACAGGAATTTATTGGCTCACAGTTTCAGGGACTATAAAGCTTGCTTCCTCCTGGGGTCAGTACATTTTTATTGGCTGACTATCCTTGGATTTCTTGGCTTTCCCATGACATGTCCATATCCTCTCCTCCTCTGGATTCTGTTGATTTCCAGCCTCCTACTCCTCCCATGGTTTTCTATTTTCTTAAGGCCTCCAGTAATAGGATTGACCCATCCTCATTCAGTTGGCCACATCTTAACTAAAAATAACATCTTCAAAAGGTCCTATTTACAATGGATTCATACCCACAGGAATGCGGTTAAGTTTAAGAACATGTTTTTTCATAGGATCCATAATTCGACCTATTATAATATCCTTATTCTTAAGAGATACATGCTGGAATGTTTCAGGGTAAAGAGTCTTGATATCTGCAATTTAAACTTACTGTTAAGTGACTCAGGAAAAAAATTGAAATATGCATACATATACATTTATGTATAAAAGATATATAGGAAACCATAAAGTATGGCAAAAAATGTTGGCAGTTGGTAATCTTAGTAAAGAAGTACAGGTATTTATTGTGCTATTGCTAACATTTTTCTGAAGATTTAAATTTCTCAAAAAAGATGTATCATGGAGATACTCAAATAGTTACAAGTGATACGATGACTGAGATTTGCTTCAAAACAGTGGTGCATGGGATGTGACAGCAGATAGAAATATAGATGAAACAATTATCCAGAGCTATAGATTGTTGAAGCTGGGCAATGGATGCATGGCAGTTCATTTTACTTTTCTCTCTGCTTTGGTATCTACTTGAAAATTTCTATAAAAAAGATGAAAAATTAAGACAATAATTAGAGGCCCTAAACTGTGAAAAGAGTATGGGACCCCACCCTCATAAATAATTAAAAAGAAACAATATTAATGTTAAAGGAAGGAATTCCATCAAAATTGTAACTTTGCCAATTCTTTACTGCTTTGGGGATGGGATCTCAAATATCACACTCTTCAGAAACAGTTTTTGGATTCAGCTGGTGTATCCAAGCATATACCTAATTTGCCTATTGGGTAATCAAGTTTTGGTTGAGGTAGGGAGAGGAATTGAAAAGAAATTTAGGGAATTGCATAAGTAGATTTATTTTGATTGAAAAGTTGTATGATAAAAAGAGAAACTTTCCAGAGGAACGCCTTATTTTCAGATCCTAGATTGTACAAGTATCGATCTGTAAAGTGAGTTGCTAAAAGTCTAAATACTTCTATGTTTTACCAGTGGGTTAGAGACTAAGGGTTTTCTAGCATAGCTGGGTATTTTTCATGACCCCTTTTAACCAACATATATAAATGTTCATCTGCCAACATTTGTTAGAAACAATTCATATAAAATCTCAAATTCTTGATGAGATGCAAGCTCCCATTTCACATTTGCGCAGTTTTTCAAAATTCCCTAGGAGTTACTGCCTGAAAACACAGGTCTACAGAAAACTGAAAATACATTTGCCCAAATACAATTATGAGGACCTTGGTACAGTGCACAGAACCATAGGATACTTTGTGTTACCATATAGATTCTGAAGGAATTAAAAATGGGGGAGGACTTTAGTAGGGGTGAAATGCAAGACACACCACAGGTAACAGATACATTTTTAATTCATTCCATTGCTTAAGATAAGATTTGCACTCACCTTCAAAAGTGAAGTATCTACCTAGAATTACATGTTTTCAATTCATGTTAGAGAATTTCATGCAATATTAACAAACCCTGAACACTGTGGAGACTGTTGGTATTAGAATAAGATACTTTTAGTTCATGCTGCTCAGGCCTTAGCTATAATGCACAAAACATCCACTAAGTTCAAGAATTATTTGTAGAAGAATTGTTTTCAGCAATAAGTAGTTAGGAAGTAAATATTTAGAGAATACATAAAATCTGCTTGGCTAGTTTTACAGATATTATTTTACAAATTTTCATTCAATAAATAAAATATTGGAGCATTTAACATCATTAGTGAAAATTAAAATCTCTGAGAAATATAGAACATAAGTTTTGAATCTCAACAAACATATAAACCCATGTTCATAACCAACAGATAGTATGATAAATTCTGACCATGACAATGATGTTAAGCATATGAAATTTCTTTCATTATTCAAGCATAAAAATAAAATTAAAGTTCCTTAATGCTTTCCTTAAGTCATTGTTAACTATGAATATAGAGGCAATTGCCAAAAATATAGGGAAATATATAAATATTTTATGTCTTGAGAACAGGAAAATTTCATAAGCATAGTAGTATAAATACTTTATCATTTTTAGATAAAGAGTTGAATTAATAAATTAGATGGCATTATACTATTACACTAACCTATAAAATTATAACAAACATCCATTTAGTGGGTGGTGAGTGTGTGAGTGCAAGTGAGTAATTCAAGTGAGTGTGTAAACTTTTTATTAAAATAATTAAATAATTATGTGACATATGTCAAAAGAAAACAGCTGTAAACCACTGAAATAAATAATTCCAAAGTTTGTTAGTTCTAATAAAGATTCTTTAAAATTAATCTATACTTTTAAAATCACTTTAGCAAACCCTCGTTTTAGACATAGCAGCTTTCTTTTCCCCCTTTCCTTTGTGTTCCACATAGATATTGTAGCTGAATAAATTTATAGCTAAAATATAATGAAGTATTCATTGACAAAATGAAACTATCCCAAATATTCTCAACTGAAGGATCAGTTAGTCTCAGCTAAAACGTCAGTCATTTGAACTTATTTCCTAACACTGCCTCAGCCTAGTGTATTCTTTATAACAAAATAGGGGTGGGGCGTCCCCACTAATTTGATGTGGGATGAATTGCTACAATGGTGCATCATGGGAACACCGGTTCAGGGCACAGCAGAAACTTTTAGCAAATGATCCCTTTATTACTTTTATAGAATAAAGAGTCCAGAAGGGGCAACTAATCTCCCTGCCGCTTACACAGCACAGAGAGTCAAAAGAGCAGGAGACGTTCCATCATGGCCAGTCTCCTGGGATGGCGGAAAACTGCTCTGGGTTGGGATCAATAGATAGTAGCTCCTCACACTCGACTTTGAGTCAAAGGAGGGAAACCAATTTATACTGTCTAAGTGTGATTTTTATTTACCTTGAGGGGAGGAGCATGCCCTGCCACTGAGAATTCCTGTTCTGATAAGCATCTGAGACTGCTTATTCCTGATTTTGGTTGGTTGGGTTTAAGGTATGGCTGAGCCTTTTCATTAGACTTAACATCTCCCCCAGGTTGAAGAATGACACACAATAGAAAAGGGGATGGCATGTGTTTGTGACTTCCCCAGAGAAGGAAGTGGGAGTAGGTGATGTCTGGGTGATGGCCACTTAGCAGGTGTCTGTGATTTCCCTAACAGTTAAAGTGTTTATTTTTTTTCCTGCTGCATTGTGAAATAATATACTGTGCATTATTATATGCAACAATATTTTAGGAGTTTGGGATACATTTCAAAATACATGAATACAATTACACATGCTTACAATATGAATATCTGGTGGATTGTTTTTGGTTAAGCAAAGCAGCATTTGTGTTTATACATAAAAACAAATTTTGGAGCTGTATTGGTTCTTAGAGTTCATGAAAAGAACAAATCCTCATTTTGCAGTTGAAAAAAATGAAGCCTTGAGAAGGTCTTAGGGATACAAATGTGAGGCCCATTCTACATGGTTCTTGGTAGGTTCCCTAGTAGATTGAGCCTCGGTTATCCATAGCAGTAGCTAGCTCAATAAGGCGCTCTTTTTTTTTTCATCCATAAAATACAGGGTTCCTATATGCCACGTTATTATTAGCATCTTACATTGGTGTAATATATTTGTTGCAGTTGATGAAAGCACATTTTAATAATTGTAGTATTAACCATAGTCCATGGTTTAACCTAGGGTTCACCCTTTGTGTTGTTCAGTCAGTAAGGCACTCTTCAATTTCTGTTCCCTCCTTCTACATTTCAGTCTTTCCTTATCTTCCAAATAAACTATCTCTATGCAAGCCCTTGTCTTAGACTATTTTTTTAGGGAATCCAAGCTAACTCATATATTATCGCTGCTGAAAATTTCAAAATATCACCAATCTAAGCAAAGTTTGGGGTGCAGTATAAGCAAAATGAATTTGAAAAGGAAAATACCTCCTAAATTAAAAAATATATATATTGTCTTTACTTAATTTAATCTTATTTCCTATGAAAATAAACAGTGAAGAATACAAGTAGAATTAATTCTCCATTCTGACCTTTGGAGTTCTTTTCTCTGGAAAAACTTCTTTGAGACTATGTGTATGTAACACAAAACATCCCATTGTCTCAGAAAATAAACTTGACATCCATCAATTAATCTTAAAATATTGTGTCACTGATTTGGAGTTGTTTTAATAAGAAAATCTATGCCAGCTAGGAATTTTCTGCTTGTAAGTAGCAGAAACTCCAACTCAAACTGACTTAAACAATTAGGATGTTTATTATCCCACATAACTAGAAGTCTGGAGGTGGGATCCTTCCAGGGAGGGTTAGCTCAGTGGCTCGATGATTTCATGTTTCTGACTTGGGTTCCCTGAGATTCTCTTGGTCCTCCTTCCATGAAGGCAAGATGGTTGTTGCAGTTCTGATCAACCTGACTTCATATATATAAGCATGTATATAGCATATAGCATTTACAGGTGTATATAATGCATATATAGGTATAATATACGATCTTTCATGGACAGCTTTCCAGTAAATATATGCAGCTCTATCTCATTCTTTTAATGGTTGTACAGTGTTCCATCATATACATGATTCACAATTTATTTACTCCTTCCCATTAATGGACATTTGGGTTCTTTATAATTTATTATATTGCAACAATGCTCCAGTATGTATTATATACATATTTTATGCACTTGCACAATTTATAGAATAAATTTCTGAAAACAGAATTCCTGAATCTTAAGATATTTATATTTTCCAGTTTCACCGAAAATTCTGAATTACCACCCAAACTCTTACCTCAATTTAAACCTCTGACAGTGTCTGAGAGTGCCTGATTCTCCACACCCTTGCCATCATTGGGTATTACACATTTTAACTTTGTCTAATCTGGTAAATGAAGGCAAGCTCTTATTTTAATTTAGTTTGCTCTTTTATTATTAGTGAGGTTTTTTTTAGAATATTTTCTTTTTATTGATGTAAAATTCATGTAACACAAAATTCAACATTTTAACTATTTTAAAGTGTACAATTCAGTGACTTCCAGTGCATTCTTAATGTTGTACAACCAGCATTATCTAATTACAGAACATTTTCATCACTCCAAAAAGGAACCCCATCCCCATCATGTAGTCATGCCCATTACCCCTTTCCCTAGCTCCTGACAACTACTAATCTGCTTTCAGTGGCTATAGGTTTGCCTATTCTGTATAGTTCATATAAATGGAATCCTATAACATGTGGCCTTTTGTAGTTAGTTCCTTCACATAATATGTTTTTAAAGTTCCATGTTGTAGCATGTTATTAATAAATCATTCCTGTTTATGGCTGAATAATATCCCTTTGTATGGATATGCCATATTTTGTTTATCCATGGATATCTTAGCTGTTTCCATTTTCTGGCTATTGTAAAAAATGTTATAGCATGTTATTAATAAATCATTCCTATTTATGGCTGAATAATACCCCTTTGTATAAATATGCCATATTTTGTTTATTCATGGGCATCTTAGTTGTTTCCACTTTCTGGCTATTGTGAAAAAAAATGCTGCTATATTTCTGTGCTACTTTGTTTTCAATTCTCCTGGGTATATATTTCAGATTGGAATTACTTAGTCATGGTACATGATAATCCTTTTAATATGCTGCTGGATTGAGATTCCTAGCATTTTGTTGAGGATTTTTGTATGTGTACTTGTTAGGGACACTGATCTGTAGTTTCCTTTCTGGTGCTGTCTTTGGTATTAACAATAATATGGGCCTTATAGAACAAGTTGGGAAGCATTCCCTTCTCTATTTTTTGGCAGAGTTTGAAAAAGACTGGTATTTTTTATGATAGAGTCACCAGCGAAGCCATCTGGTTCTGGACCTTTTTGCTGGTGGAAGGTTTTTGATTATCTGTTAGAGACAACAAACTCTCTCAATTTTTGTTGATCTGGGAATATGCTAAATTCTCCTTTTTTTTTTTGTATGCTATATGGCAGGGCCACATTTCATTCTTCTTCCATGTGAGTATCCCATTATTGCAGCACCATTTGTTGAATTTTTTTTTTTGGTTGTTTTTTGTTTGTTTGTTTTTTGGGGAAGTGCATGGGCTGGGAATCAAACCCAGGTCTCCCACATGGCAGGTGAGAATTCTACCACTGAGCTACCCTTGTAGCCCCCTCTCCTTCATTTTTGAATGACTGTCTTCCTGCATAAAGTATCCTTGGTTGACAGTTGTTTTCTTTAAAAATTTTGAATATGCCATCCTACTGCCTTCTGGCCTCCATAGCTGCTGATGAGAACACAGCTGTTAATGTTACCGAGGATCCCTTGTACATACAAGACATTTCTCTCTTGCTGCTTTCAGAATTCTCTCTTTACCTTTGACTTTCAACAGTTTGATTATAATATGCCTCTGTGTGGATCTTTTTGAGTTTATCCTAATTGAGGTTAATTGGGCCTCTTGAATATGTAGATTCATGTCTTTCATCAAATTTGGGAAATTTTCATCCATTGTTTCTCATCCTTCAAAGTTTTTAAATTCCTAACTTTTCTTCCCAGACTTTTTTATGTCTACTGTTTACCTAACTGCTATGCCTTGTCCCAGGTGGCAGTGGCTAATATGTTTGCTTTAGAATATTTTTGAAAAATGCCCCTCAGACAGTCACCTCTATCTTGTAGAATTCCAAGTCAGGTGAAATATAGGCAATCTCTGACTCTCTCGAGGTGCCATAACACAGGTCAAAGCAACCAATCATGATTCTTTGAGAAGAAAGTCTGCTCTGCTCTTTCTAGCACCAGGAATCCACACTGAGAATGTGGGTGCTGTCTTCAAGACTGCTGCCAAGTTCTCTAATGCCAACTAGTGTGGTTGTAGAAGCCCCTGGCTCATCTCTGGGGTTGGGTACTTTGTATCTGATGTGGAGCCAGTGACTAGGCCTCAGTTCTGACTCCATAGGGACAGTGCCTTGCTTCCCTGAGAACAGCTTCCCAGGGCCCAGAACCCCTACAACTGGCCTTGAGTGGGCCTCTCAGCAAGACTAGCCCTAAACAGGAATGCTGGCACCAGACATGCACATGAGGGAAAGAAGCAGCAGCTAGAAGGTATTAGTGAGGTTTTATTAACTACTTTCAATTTTTCTCTGGTGAACTATTTGTTCACATCTTTGCATGTGTTTGTGTGTAAAACTGAGATAATGTAATTTAATGAGAAGAAATTGAAAACCTTCCCTTTAATTTCAAAGAAATTAATTGCTCAAGTGTAATATAGGGATTCTTAGCTTAACATTTGTTCATAACTAAATGTTATGGCATTTTAGATGAGTTTCAGCTAATCTCATAGTCCTTAATCACTTTGTTTTGGTTTGTTAATGCTGCCAGAATGCAGTATACCAGAAACAGATTGGCTTTTACAAAGGGATTTATTAGGTTACAAATTTACAACTCTAAGGCAGTGAAAATATCCAAATTAAGGCACCCAGAGAAGGATACCTTGACTTTGAAGAAAGGCGGATTTTGTCTGGGGGTTCTCTGTCACATGGGAAGGCACATGGCGATGTCTGCCGTCCAACTCTCCTAGCTTCTGGCTTCAAATGGCTCTCTTAGCTCCTTCTGCATTTTCAGATGACTGCTCTCAGTGTTGGCTCTCCAAGCATCTGTCTACTCTCTCCAAAATGTCTCCCTCTTAAAGGATTCCAGTAAGTGGATTAAGACCCCCCTTAAATGGGCAGGGTCACATCTCCATCTAATCAAAATGTTGCACTCACAATTGGGTGGGTTGCATTTCCATGGAAACAGCCTAATCAAAAGGTCCTGCTCAACAATAGGTCTGTCCCCACAAGATTGGATTAGAAGAACAGTTTCAAACCAGCACACTCTCCAATGTTGACCTAAACTCTTTCCTAATCAAAATACAATGATGACCTCACCTTCTCATCATCCAACTAAGACAAAATTTTGTTTTAGTATCTCATCTCCTCCTTCTTCACATCTTTTGCACAATTTATTATTGGCTATCATTCCTGTTATCTTATTTGTTTACAGAAGCTTTTTGTTTTTATATGTTACAAATATTTTTCTGTATTTCTTCTTTCTCTCGACAACCTGTAATCACACTGTAATGTAGTCACACATTAGTGTTTTCTAATTACTTCTGGCTCTTATGTTGTACTAGCAGCTCCCAAAGATTATAATACTCTTCTCTTATATTTTATTCTAAAATTTTTATGTTTTATATTTTATATCTAAATATTTTATTCTTGTTGAATGTAATTCAGTGTAAGGAATTTTTTTTCTACTTGATTAGCCAGTTCCAATTCCATTTATTGAACAATTCATGTTTTCCCCACAAACTTCAAATTCCACTCTTCCTAGGGTGGAATGTGCTGTCTTCTTATAGATATTAAGTAAAATTGGTTTATTCATTTTGTCTTTTGGTCTATTCCTAAGTCAGAAAACAAACAATGCACTTAGAACCACCAAAAATGGATATCTTAAGTGGCTTAACCATAGGCATATTTAAATATAGTATCCATATAATCATTGTGATACCTGTGTTTGCACAGTAACTTTCATAAACCAATTTAAAATTAAGGCAACAAGGAAAAAATCTACAAATTCAGATAGCAAAGTTCTTAAATTCTAAATATTAAACACTAACTTAAAATACCATTTGATCAGATGTCAAAACTGTGAATGTTCTCAAAATAGCAAGTAGAAAATTATTACAAATATCTACATTGCTATAGTAATGACCTATATTACTAAACATTTTCCTGATTTCAGGAAAATATGAAGATACAAATATTTTTACAATTAACATATGAAAATCTTAACACCTAAAATGGATATCTTAGTTAGCTTATCCAAAAGCATATTTAAATAAAATATCTAAGTAATCATTATATAGCCTGTTTGAACAATATGTTTCATAAACTAATTTAAAATTAAAGCAAGGAAGGAAAAAATCTATACATACAGATATCAGAGTTTCTTAGATTCTACATATTAAACACTATCTTAAATAATCATTTGATTAACTATCAGAACTGTGTGTGTTCTCAAAATATCAAGTAAAAAGTTATTACAAGTATCAACTTTGCTACAGTAGTGAGCTAAGTTACTAAACATTTTCAGATTCTTTATTTCAGGAATTTATTTTATCTAATACTACTATAGTTGCCTATAGTTTTTTTTTAACTTTCTTGTTGTAAAATATAACATATAGATGGAAAAAAAGCAATAATTTTCAAAGCACACTTCAACAAGCAGCTACAGAACATGTCCCAGATTTTGTCATGGGCTACAATTCCCTCATCTCAGATTTTTCCTTCTTACTGGTCCAAAACACTGGAGGCTTTACCAGAGTCATAATAATGGAATCATACTGTATCTGTCCTTTTTTTTTTTTTTTTTAATTTGCATATGGGCAGGAGGCACCAGGGATCGAACTCCAGACCTCCAGCATGGCAGGTCGGAGCTCTGCCTGCTGAGCCACGGCAGCCACCCTGTATCTGTCCTTTTGTGTCTGACTTACTTCACTCAGCATTATGTCCTCAAGGTTCATCCATGTTGTCATGTTTCAGGACATCATTAAAAAAATATTCTTACTGATCAATCTTCACACATATACTTTCCATGCATGAAGTACAATTAATGGCTCACAATATCATCATATGATTGTGTATTCATCACCATGATCATTTTGTAGAACATTTGCATCACTCCAGAAAAAGAAATGAAAGGAAAAACTCATGTATACCATATCCCTTACCCCTCCCTCTCATTGACCACTAGTATTTCCATCTACACAATTTATTTTACCTCTTATCCCCTGTTCTAGTTTGCTAGCTGCCAGAATGCAATATACCAGAAACGGAATGGCTTTTAAAAGGGGGAATTTAATGAATTGCTAGTTTACAGTTCTAAGGCCGAGAAAATGTCCCAGTTAAAACAAGTCTATAGAAATGTCCAATCAAAGGCATCCAGGGAAAGATACCTTGCTTCAAGAAGGCCAATGAAGTTCAGGGTTTTTCTCTCAAGTTAGAAGGCACATGGCGAACACAGTCAGGGCTTCTCTCTTGGCTGGAAGGGCACATGGCGAATACGGCATCATCTGCTAGCTTTCTCTCCTGGCTTCCAGTTTCATGAAGCTCCCCAGGAGGCGTTTTCCTTCTTCATCACCAAAGGTTGCTGGCTCCTGGACTCTCTGCATCTCATGGCTACATCGTTCTGCTCTCTCTGAATCTCTCATTCTCCAAAATATTTCCTCTTTTATAGGACTCCAATAAACCAATCAAGACCCACCCAAACGGGTGGAGACATGTCGTCACCTAATCCAATTTAACAACCACTCTTGACTAAATCACATCACCCAGGGAGATGATCTCATTACAGTTT
>PVIY010031504.1:0-29906 GCA_004026745.1 Myrmecophaga tridactyla | reverse complement strand
CCCAAGAATGGGGGCTCTGCCTATAGCTTTGGTTGTCCACACTGCTTGTGAGAA
Organism: Myrmecophaga tridactyla; assembly: GCA_004026745.1. NCBI lineage: Eukaryota > Metazoa > Chordata > Mammalia > Pilosa > Myrmecophagidae > Myrmecophaga > Myrmecophaga tridactyla. The sequence continues at coordinate 29,852 of PVIY010031504.1, read as the reverse complement.
TATCAAGAATTCAACTTGGGGAAGTTGAATTTCTCCCCATTCTCACCATTCCCTGAAGGGGGCTTGCAAATACTTTTCCAGTCACTGATCAAATCATTCTGGGATTCATCGGGGCATCACTCTGGACAAACCAACAAAATCTCATGTCCTACCTGAGATTCCGAGTACTTATGGTGTTCAATCAAACCATCTTCTTGTACATTTTTTAAAACACCAATTTAAAAAATTCAAAGCAGGCATACAAAAATTGCAGCATACATTAAATACTTAGAGTTAACTGGTTAATTTGTTTAACCAAAAATTGTAACGTGATAAATTTTTTATGGAGGCATACACAAGAAGTGTAATGATCAAACTATTTTTTTTTAAATATTTTTTATTGATGAATCATCATACAAACATCCCATACATGGCGTACGATCAATGGCTCACAATATCATCACATAGTTGTGTATTTGTCATCACGATCATTTCTTAGAACATTTGCATCACTCCAGAAAAAGAAACAAAAAGAAAAAAGAAAAAACTCATATATACCATACACCCCATCCCTCCCTGTTGATTGACCACCAGTATTTCCATCTATCTGATTTATTTTAACCTTTGTCTCCTCTATTATTTGTTTATTTTTTATCCATATTTTTTACTCATTTGTCCATACCCTAGATAAAAGGAGCACCAGGCACAAAGTTTTCACAATCACACAGTCACATTTTAAAAGCGATATCATTATACAATTTTCTTCAAGAATCAAGGCTACTGGAATACAGCTCAACAGTTTCAGGTTACTTCCTTCCAGTCACTCCAATACACCATAAACAAAAAAGGGATATCTATATAACATGTAAGAATAACCTCCAAGATAACCTCTCAACTCTATTTGAAATCTCCCAGCCACTGAAACTTTATTTTGCCTCATTTGTCTCTTCCCCCTTTTTGATCAAACTATTTTGACTGACACAAAATGCCGTGATTCTTGGGCAGAATCTCATTTCAGAATTTTTGACAAAAGAGGGAGCGTTACACCAGTAATGATTTAAATATCACTTACCGTCTTTAGACTAAACCTTATTTTCATGGTCTACCATAGATAGAAATGTCCAGCAATCTAATTATGCTGCTTATTAGATAGTTCACTATTAAGGGGGGGAAATGGAATTCATGCGATTGGGCAATGTGGTCTTGTATTGGGACACCAGCCTGGAGCTGTATGATGAGATCTTTTAAAAGTGTTAGAGTAGCTCTGTGGCGGTTTCGTGACTTCATGTGCAGATAAAGCCAAAAGGCTAAATCAGAGGCCACACTCCATCCCATGCCCTGTTTCCGGGCAAGCCCTGTTTGAAATTGAGTGGACTGAGCTGTGCTATTTTGTAACAGGACCGTCTCTGTAAGTAACCCCTGACCTCCTTTTCTCCCCTGACGTGTGTGGTGAAACAGTCGCTTGTGCTCCAAGGCTGATCTGACCCATCCGAGAGCCCAGACCTTGGGGGAAAGGGAGGGACACAGGGCAGATCTGAAGACCCTTTGAGCTCAGCCTGCTCATCAAGGCAGGACAGGTACACAGGCGGACGCCCCTTAGACTTCTAACCTCAGAAATGTCTCAGCTGCCTTGGATTTTCTACTCCAGAGATGCCCTGGTGACCAGTGTGGTGAACTGCATGACAAGCTTCATGTCGGGATTTGTCATCTTCACGGTCCTTGGGTATATGGCCGAGATGAGGAGTGAAGAGGTGTCTGAAGTGGCCAGAGATGCAGGTGGGACCTTGGATTTTTTTTTTTTTTTAAATTTGCATATGGGCAGGAGGCACCAGGGATCGAACTCCAGACCTCCAGCACGGCAGGTCGGAGCTCTGCCTGCTGAGCCACGGCAGCCGCCTGGACCTTGGGTTTTGACTAGGGCCCTTGCTCCTACTGAATTACTTTGCATTCAGCAGGGCCTGGGTTATTCTTTGTTCCTTTTGGATCTTTACAAATATCTAACATTGGAGTTATTTTTAAATATTCATTTTCAGAGGTTTTAGAGACACCTACTGCCCTGAAGATATCAATGCATTCTTGTCTGTGCATTCGGGCCATGGCAGGGTGGGGCAGCTCCCTCAGCCCCCAGAACTGGGATCTTGAATATACTTTGGCTTGGAAATATGACTTGGATGATTGTTTTAAAATCACTGGGTTTGGGGTGCATAGGTGGGTCAGTGGTAGAATACTCACCCTCTATGTGGGAGACCTGGGTTCGATTCCCAGACCATGCACCAAAAAAAAAAAAAAAACAGTGGGTTTGGGTTCTGTGTTTAGGTGACCAAGTCTAGTAAGCAAATGATCAGTAGCATCTAGAACTTCCCCTTACAGAAAAATATAGCTGACATTGCCAGTCTACTGTTTAATGAGGTTTTTATGGAAAAAAGAAAAAAAAAGTTGAAAAAGAGGTGATAAGATCTAATGGATGGAGTACCAGGACTTTCTTTTTCTTTTTCCTTGCTTTTTTTAAGCAGTTTTTTTTTTTTTTTTTGAGATATATCCACATACCATACAATCCATCCAAGGTGTCAGGGCTTTCTTGCTAATATACTGTATCCCTGGTCTGATGGGGTTCTCTGGTCACCCCCATGCCCCAAAGAAGGGCGTTCCAAGCTTGCCCATGCGAGGTTGCAGACATCTCCCTCACACAGTCAAAGGGACTATAAGATAGTGGGGTGTCTTTATTCCAAGGCCTCTATGGCTCCGGAAATTAATTTAACAGTTCCTACTATTCTGAAGCTTCAAAGACATCAGAGGGGGCTAAGTGCTGTGGTGCTTTAGATATAAATCCTGGTCCCCTGAAAAATCACTGATTTGTTATATAGGGGAAATTATTATTCTTGGGTGCAGCTTTGCTAGCCTTCCAGTGTTGGGTTTGTTTCCGTCCTCCATGCCGGTTGAGGGCATGCCCCTTTCCAGATGCGTACCATTCCTTCCCAGCCTCGCAGGCCAGGTAAGAAGGAGTGGAGTGTGAAGAAGCATTTGGTACGAGTCAAAGTCTGCATGTGAGGTCTCGTGATAAGAAGCTGTAACTGTTGGTGTGGCTGTTTTCCTCCACGACATCTTTGGAGGACAGCTCTCCGTGACCACCCCTGCCTCTCTTCCTCTGTCTCAGGCCCCAGCCTCCTCTTCATCACATATGCAGAAGCCATAGCCAATATGCCAGCCTCCACGTTCTTTGCCATCATCTTTTTCCTGATGTTAATCACTCTGGGCTTGGACAGCACGGTGAGGCAATGGGGAAGGGATCAGACCCTGGGAAGGATAGAGAAGAGGAGGATGCCATGCCGTTCCCTCCCATCTTGGCCTCCTGGGAAGTGTTGGCTGCTCCCTCGTGGTCCCCCCACACCCCTATTAGCCCCTCATTCACCCCTTAGCACTTACCGGTCTCATGTATGTTAGAGGGTCATTATTGAGATGATGTGGGTAAAGAGCCTGGCATTGAACAACAGTGCCACAAAAATGTTCTGCACTGTCCTTTGGCCAGACAAAGGTCTCTCTTAGGTGGCACCTAAAGGTCAGGGCAAGGTCACTCTTGTGCCCTTCCCAGCATTGGCTCAATAGCTTTTCTTATTATCATTGAGCAAGTCTCAGTTTTGAGTTGGTCTTTCTAAGACAACCAAACCCTTCTTAAGACCTTTAGGCACTTCCCAAATAGAAGTTCTGTCCATGTGCTGTATTTTCCTTCCTGGATTTCCTTGGTGATGGGTTCTACCAGACAGTGTAAAATAGAGAAATATACTTCCAAGTGTTTTCATGGACCAGTGAGTTGGAGAACTGGTCATGATCAGCTTGACTGGTCACTCCGCAAGTCTACAGTCCCTGGGGGGATGCCCTCCTTCCCTCCTGGTCACTGTCCTAGAAGGTAACAGACTTGTGGCAAATCTTAGACCTCTTGCATGCCCCTCTCAGTTTGCAGGCTTGGAGGGGGTGATCACAGCTGTGCTGGATGAGTTCCCACACATCTGGGCCAAGCGCCGGGAGTGGTTCGTTCTGGGTGTGGTCGTTACCTGCTTCTTTGGATCCCTGGTTACCCTGACTTTTGTGAGTACCACAGTCTTCAGCTTTGAGATGGCCTCCCTTGGGGCAGCATAGCTCCACTAGAAGTTCTTCCTTTCCTTGCATTCCACATAATGCCCTGGTTTTGGGGCCAAATGACTAGGGAGGGGGCACCCCTGCCATTAAAATTTGTCATCAAGGATAAGAAGAAACATTGTTTCTGGCATCATCTGCTTGTAAAATCAGTGCATGGTATCTGGAGGCTCTCAGCACTTCATAGTAGATCCAGCTAGATTTCAGGCTTGGCAAAATATCTGGAGAAAAGCTAGGATTTGCATTTCCAGTCTATTTCCACTCCGTAGGGCTGCTTTCGTGGGACTATTACTCTGGTATATGGGACATCTGGAGGCTGGTGTCTTGCATCTGTAAATGATGTGACTTTGCCTCCTCCAGAGAACTTGCAATGATAAAGAAATCAGATCCTCTCCAACAATATTTCTTTAAGTAGCTGAGGCCAGTACTGGGAAGTATGCCCCAGGTAGCACCCATGGGCTCCTCAGCTTTGTGTCCTCCCGACTCGGCGCAGACTTACAGATGGGCATCTTCAAGGCATGACCCTGACAGCGCTGGAGCTTCTGCAGCACAGGGGATCCTGGCTCACACGCAAGGGAGTAGTGAGTTGGGACAGAAGGCAAAATCATGGCCAACATGCTCTGGGTGGAAACTCTTCAGTTTCAGCCTTTTGAGATGGGTATTCTACAGGGTAGAGTACACCATAGATGTGCAGAGAATAGACGAAAGTTGAAAATAGCAGCTGTTTGGAGTTTGTCTCTTAAAGCTTAGTGGGGAAAGGAACCAAGTGAGAAGAGAGCACTCCTTGATGGTAGGAAGAGGGGGCAGAGGGACGGAGTTAGGTCTACTCTGCAAAGCCCACTCCCGGAGACAGGCTCTGGGATACTTCTGTGAGGTCCGAGGTGGGCATGTTTCAAAATTATCCTACAGTAAGGAGGGCTCTCACCAGGCTCCCTTTCTTCTTTCCAGGGAGGGGCCTACGTGGTGAAGCTGCTGGAGGAATATGCCACCGGGCCAGCGGTCCTGACTGTCGTGCTTATCGAAGCAGTTGCCGTGTCTTGGTTCTATGGTAGGATGTCTGCCTTCGGGCAGCTCGTAGCCACAAAGCATAGAAGGGCTGATTTCGTTAAAGGCAAGCCGGGCCAGATGACAAAACATGGCCTCCGGAGAGGTCTGTGAAATAACCTCAGCTGATGGCCTTCTTCAGAAATAGACCATTGTTCCCTCTGCAGTCTGTAGGACGGATTGCCCACACTTTAGAGGACTATTTTTTTGCCCCTGCTGGGTTTAAATGTATATCTGATGGAGACAGGCTGAAGCAGTTCCGAATAGCTCATCCACAGTGGGTGCTAAGATCCCTATTGGTTCTAAGAATTGAGCAGAGAACAAAGAGCCAGTGCAGTGTGAATGTGTTTTCTGAGTGTACAATATATCACAGTTTCTTCTAGGGGGCCCTCAATTTGAATTCTGCAAGTATGAGTTCCCTCTAAAGCCCCAGGACAGAGCTTAGAGGCTTATCTTCTAAGGAAGAGTCTAGACCATGCCTGTTTGCATTACCTGCCCTGGTAAAATCCCCAGTTCACCCCCTCTGATTCTGGGGTGGATTTCGGAAGGGCGAAACCATCTGGGGTGCAGAGGGAGCAACTGACATGGGGGCCAAAGGGCGGGGAGCCCCAGGATCCCCTGCACAGGGATGGGGAAGGCATAGGTGATCGAAATGAAGGTTCAGAGATGCCTTATTTCATCTTTACACACTAACCTAAATAAGGAGTGTTATTTCATTCTAAAAATGTCTTATTTTCCTAGCTGCTATGATAAAATAACTTTAGCATGGTAGTCCTAACATCTAACATGAAGAAGGGGGCCCATATCATGAGTTACCTATGGGCCCGGGCTTTTCTTAAATGAAATCCTTGCCACCTCACCTCCTCAGCCATTCAGAGGCTAAAGTTCAAAGTGTGTGAATCGCTACAGACCTGCCAGGGGCACCATGGATCGCTCTTGGGAAGCACCCGTACAGCGTACTCCCCCTCCTCAATTTCTCCCCAGTTGGAGTTCTCAGCTCCCACTACCATGCCAGCCACTTTTTAAAATAGGAGAACCTTGATCTTGAGCTGGCATATGGATGGGAAGTGTTGTGGCTAAAACTTTCCTTGGAAGTTCCCAGTGTATGATCAAAGTAAGTCCCTTTAGGGGGGTTCAGCATTACCAGACAAAATTCAACCTTCTTTTCTATGATAAGGATAAAATCATATCGATGCTGAGATTTAGAGAGACAGTGTGGGTACCAAGAGGGGATATTAGGCCCCACTGCAAATGTCTACCCAACCTCCAACTTTATGTAGAAAGAGGTTTGCTTACTATAAAATGCAGCTTTGTAAATAACAATAATAATAATAATAAATACAAAAAAATTTTTTTTAAGATAAAATGCAGCTTTGTGACAATCCTGCAATCCTACTTTCAGACTGGAGGGTGCCCTGAACCCCTTCTGTGGGGACACTCCAGAGCTGCTTGTCCAGGGCAGGAATTCCAACTGCCTTCCTCCTTTTCATTCCCAATGCTGGTCCTGGTGACCCTGAGTCTCCTTGAGGATCTGCAGATGGAAGGACAGTCCATGTCATCTCTCAGTCATCCTCTTTCTCTCTTGGATGATTTTAGGCATCACTCAGTTCTGCAGTGACGTGAAGGAAATGCTTGGCTTCAGCCCTGGATGGTTTTGGAGGATCTGCTGGGTAGCCATCAGCCCTCTGTTTCTCCTGGTGAGTTGTCATTTCCCTTCTGCTTCTCACCCTAAGGAAGACTCACCCTCAAACACTTATGAAAAATGAGCATTATTACCCAGAGGGACCAGCCTCTCCAGAATATCAAGCAGTCCATCCCCCTATCCCATATTATGGACAGCCCCTTCCAATATGAAGAAGTAAGAATGGGCATAGCCCAAATGCCCCTAAAGATTGGGAGAAAGATCAAAGGAGAAGGAGGAGTTAGAGTAGATAGGATTTAACAAATGAGTATGACTCCTGAATCATTATATTGATATTTCTTTTAGGCTCCAGTGTCCTGGAGCAGGTAAAAAGAAATACCTAAAATTGTGAAACTGTAACCCATATAAAACTCTGAAATTTGTTCTATTGCTAATTGTTGCAGTATGCTTTGAAATTTGTTGCTTTTCTCTATATATGTTATTTTTCACAATAAAAAGAGTAAAAAGTAGAGTTACAAACCAAAAATACAATAACAATAAATTAATAAATGTTATTGAAGTGTAACATATATAGAAAAGAGTACAAATCATAAGTGTAAAGATCAATGAAATAATATTTATTGAGCACTGAGTGCCACACCAGACTTTGTGCTAAATATACAACCACTGTTTTTTTTTTTAATTTTCAAATATTTCTGTCAAAGTTTAATATTATATTTTGAATAAACTGAAGAATGCTTCATAAGTATGTACGTTTAGCTTTCAGTTTATACATTCTAAACAGGCGTGGCAAGAGACAGTAAACGTTTTATTCTGCATAGTTAATATACAAAATATCCCAACTTCCCTTTAGAAACGATATCATATCTAAAACAAACTTTGAAGAACCCTGAGTATTAAAACATTACATGACAATATATAAATGGATTGAATAGAAATTAACAGAACTACAAAACCTTCAATTTTTCAAATATTCTAAGAATTTATCAATGATATGAAGAGAAAAATTTTTAAATTTACTTTTAAATTCAAAATTCTTCTGGTCGCTCTCTACTGAAGGGCCTGAGAGGTGAAGAGGTAATCAGATGACAGCCAAAGGAAATGCGTCTGGCATGTTCTTTTTTTTTTTCATTACCAAAAGAATTTATTAGACAGATACATCCATAGATCAACTCTAAGGATTTAGTTGGAAAGCCAACGTGCCTTTTAAGGCAGAGGAATCCAAAGTCACACACTTCTAACGTTATTCTGTGACAATGTGTGGGAAAAAGAAGGATCCGGAATTCTAGCACTTCAAGCTAATCAACAGACAGATAAGCTTCCTGGTCTGGTGTGTTCTCGGTGTCTCCTTTCCACATGAGTAAAAGGATAACTGCAGTTTAGGCCTGTTGAATCAAGAAGCTGGCATTTGGGTGCAAATGTAGTTCAGTGGTAGAATTCTCACCTGCCATGTGGGAGACACAGGTTTGATTCCTGACCCATACAGTTCACACACCCCACCGCCCACCCCCCCAATTCAACAAATGGTATTGCAATAACGGGGTAGTCACATGGAAAAAGAATGAAATCTGACCCCCACCATACAGGATACAAAAAAAAAAAGAGCTGGCATTCAGTAGTGAAACGTTTATCATCTTTTAGTACTGACTAACGTAAAGAAATTTTAATTTCTTCTTCCTGTGAGATATTATTTTGTAATGGGATAATTTTTTTCAGGGCTATTCATCAAAACATCCTTTGCTATTATTGAAGAATTCAGTTCCATTCCCTCCCTGGCATCTGAAACTTCTTCTTTTGTGCCATTTCGCCAGCACGTAGCTGTAAATTCATTCTTTGACTGGGTAAATGATTCATCTCAAAGTTTATCTTATTTGGTTCATGGTTTACTTCAGTTAAATCTTGAAATCCAGGACTACTGGGTATCTTCTACTATACTGTTCCTGATTTCAGAAATATTTGAAAGCAAAATCTTCTTATCAACAGGGTGCTCACATTTGGCAATCTGAGGATTCTCTTGGTGACGTACGTTGACTTAGAAAGCCCATCTCAAGCTCGCTGAGACACAGCTTTGCTGACAGATTTAGGGGTTCTAAGTCTTTGAGAAAGATGCTCAGAAGAAATAGGAAGTCCTGAGAATGATTTAACTGGACTTTCCATTCTGAAAAATTCAGTAGTAAATACTATTTTGTCAACTTCCTTTGTTATTAAAGAGGCTGCTGCTTCAGCGTGTTCTTCCTGTTTAATTCTATCTCTCGTTGCGTTTTTCATGGCAGCTAGGTGATTTCTAGCTGCAATTCTTCCGCCATCTTCTTTTTTTGGTTTACTTGCCACAAGAGACAACTTTTTTTCCATTAGACTTTTCTGCTTGTTTTATTGTTTTACCATCTAGATGCCTCAAGTTTGCTCAGATCATTCAATTTTTGGTTTACGTTGTCTGTCTGAAAACTCACCATATCCCAGAATTCATCCAGATCTATACAGGTTCTTTCCTTTTCACCGTGTTTATATTCACAGCCACTCACTAGTCCTTCAAACTGTTTGAACCTTTCCTTCACAAGAAGTCCTGTTTGACCAACTGCTGTGTGAATAAGATCTTTAGCACCATCTGGAATGTCCAGTTTAGCGTCATCTGGAATGTCCAGTTTAGCGTCATCTGGAATGTCCAGTTTAGCGTCATCTGGAATGTCCAGTTTAGCACCATCTGGAATGCCTCTTCCATACAAGGCAGTGTCACGTTAATTTCTCAGTTTCTGACTGGAGAATATTTCTGAAATATGAGACATCATGCTGTGGTGGATATATTTGGCCTCCATTTATTGCAAGTGATGGGACAACTTCTCCTATTGGTAAACCATTTGATTTTTAGTAGTAGCTTCATTTTTATTTAAGACATTCTTTATTTCAAGCTATGAGAGAACCCAATTTATTTGAATCTTGCTGTACTGTCTCAGTAGAGTAAGTTTTATAATGGTGTGCCAAAATTTCTTGTTGCTTCTTGAGTCTTATCCACTTCTGTTTTTAAAGGGGTTCAGTGTAACTGGGTATCAAGAAAGCATTGGCAGATGGGCCACGGTGGCTCAGCGGGCAGAGTTCTCGCCTGCCATGCCAGAGACCCGGGTTCAATTCCTGGTGCCTGTTCATGCAAAAAAAAAAAAAAAAAAAGCATTAGCACTTCTGGGAGTCATGGGTGTTGCTTGATAGGTCTTTAGGCTATCCAGTGGCTGAAACATAAAATCTTTAGATGCAAAGCAATTCTTCCCTTTTATTTTTACAGTATTTGTCTTAGGTAAGCTTCCCATTTTTGATAAGACTCCATAAGGATCCATTCCATTCGTTGCGCTGGTTTGTGAATACGAAGTATTTTCTTCATTCTCAATTTTAAAAGAAATATCCTTGTCAGGTTTTGTTTCTATATATTTGACAGGTGTTCCTCTATTTGGTGCCTTTATTTCTGGTTCATTATCATTAGTAGCTCTTGAGACTGGCTTTGTGGTGGTGGTAAATGAGAGTGCATTGGCAGTCTGCTTTGCTACTTGAGTAGCTCATAGAGTCATCCTCACTGATGAAGGGACTGCAGGTTATACAACATTTTTCTCTTTGTCCAACACTTTCTTTTCAGAAGTTAGTCTTTGACCAGATTGGATTGCTTGAACATCACTCCTATTATTAGCCTTAACCTGCTCCATTTGATCTTTGTCCTTGGACCTTGCAATTGGTACAGAAGAAGGAATATCCTTTTTTTTGGGGGGGGGGGGCTCAGCTTTCAGAGCATTCTTGTTTGAAAGAAACCAAAAAGAAGGCATATCAGGTGTATAAAGATCCACTTTAAATACTCCTCATTTAGCTCTCTCTCTCTGCTCTCTCAATTTTTGAAGTTGCTTTTCTTCTTTGTATTTTTGGAGGATTTGTTTTCATTGATCACCTAGAACAGCTTTCGTTGACCTTCCCTTGACATTGGCCTTTTCTGGAACAGGCTCCTGAGATGTTTCATCTAATTCAACAAAAATTCTACTTTTCAAGATTGGAATATCGATGTCCTTCAAACCAAAGTATCTATTTTGGTCATATTTCTCATGTCTGTTTTCTTTCTGAGACAATCATTTCCTATAAGCAACTCTGGTTCTAATCATGTCAATATTTAAATCCTTTCTGTGACGACTGGCAAAATGTAATAAAGATATCCCGAGGCAGCTTCTAGCATGAAAGTTCAACAAAACTAAAAGTAAAGGAACTCTCTTGATCTGGAAGACCACTGCCGCCTTCAAAGAAGGAATGCTTACACCCCGAGACTCTGCAAAATTCAAACTTGCATTGTCCTTTTCATCCTCACAACAATTCTATGAAATAGCTATAGTTCTGGTATCCCCATTTTATATCTAAAGAAATTGGGGCTTAGAGAATTTCCATAAAGGGTCCATGGCCACATAACAAATAAGAGCTGGGGAGGATTCAGGCTGCTGCTCATGATGGCCCTGGGAGGGGCTAGTAATTTTGTATTCATAAATCTGTGCTCTTTTTCTTAAAGAGACCTCACACAAGGTCCTCAGACATAGGTGTGAGTTAAAAGTAGACCTCCTTTACTGCTTAAGGACCTGAGTGAGGAAGTTGTTCCGAGGGCTGTTTTCCGTGTGTCCGTCTGGGGAGGGATGCTTGCCCAAAGATGCAGAAGCGCCTTGCTCACATCATCAGTACTATGTGCTGACATCGTCCCACGTACACTACTCCAGGCACGTCAGCAAGGGCAGCAGTTCTTTCATGTATCTGTAACTTCATTTGAGAGCCTTTGGATCTTTCAGAGCCAGACAGGTTGTTACACTATTCCTTCTCTCCATGTCCAGCTTATTTGGAGCTGGGTCATCCACTCTGCCTTAGGATAGCTCTGCCTTTGGCTTGCAGTTGTCTATCTCTTTTTTCAAAACAGCCCTGTTTGTGTTCTGTGCTTTGACTCTCTTAGGGGCAGCCCTCTAGTTTTTGTATGATCCACACATCTCACCACGAACGTGTAGGGCGGGCATGTGCTCCTCTGTGCCCCTGTGACACTGCATGTGCCTTGCTCGACCCCAGAAGCACCCCTGACTTCTGTTCCCCAGTTCTCGAGGCTGCAAAACCAAAAACCCACGTTCGTCCAGGGCAGCAAATCCTGTCAGGGCAGGGCGGGCCCTGCACACGCTGGGCTCAGGCTTAGAGCTCAGCCTGGTCGTTCCTTATTCCTCTGTCAGCTCTGTGATGCTTTTGGGTAGCTTAATGTATATTTTAATGCCATTTTATTGCTATATATTCACATAACATATAATCACCCAAAGTATGAAATCAATGACTCACAGTATATCATCATATAGTTGTGCATTCAACACCACAATCAATTTTAGTACATTTTCATTACTCCAAAACATTAAAAAAAATGAAAACATCCCATACCCTTTATCCCCTCTATTATTCATTTATTTGTTTGTCTTCATTTTTTTTTTTACTCATCTGTCCATACACTGGATAAAAGGAGTGTCGGTCACAAGGTTTTCACAATCACATGGTCACACCATAAAAGTTGTATATAGTTCTACGCTCATCACCAATGACCAAGGCTACTGGATTACAGTTCAGTAGTCTCAGGTATCTCCTTCTAGCTATTCTAATACACCATAAACTAAAAATAGGTATCGATACAGTGCATAAAAACAACCTCCAGAATGACCTGTCGGCTCTATTTGAAATCTCTCCGCCACTGAAACTTTGTTTTGTTTCATTTCTTTAACCCCTTTTGGTCAAGGGGGCTTTTTCAATCCCATGATGCCAGGACCAGGCTCAGCCCCAGGAGTCATGTCCCACATAGCAGGGAGGACAGTGAATTTATTTGCAGAGTTGGCTTAGAGAGAGATGCCACATCTGAGCAGAGCAAAATAAAAATATATATGTTTTTAGTTGTTTTCAGTGGGAGGGTTGGGCCAAAAAACCTAACCCACCATTACCAGAGGAGGAAGTCCCAACATAAAAGGTTATTAATTTATATTACCAGTGCTGCTCACTAATCTACTTAATCCCTTCCTTTGTTTTTCAAAGGAAGAAGAGACATTGGATTAATTCCTTGAGAGCATTATAAACCGTGTTTATTTATTTACTTTGTTATTCCCCCACAAGTGAGGAAATCACATGCAGCTTAAGACCTGGGGAAGGCATGCGAGGCACAAATCTCAGTCGCAAAATTTAAGGGGAGTCAAAAAAAAAGTGGTAATCAAGATATACAGTATTCTAATGTAGTATTTTTTTTTAAAATCAAAATTTAGGCAAAGAAATCCATGATGAACAAAGCCTCAAAATTTTTAGGTAAACACAGGATCTGACCTTGTACTTGTCCAGCTCAGCTTTACCCAGCCCTGCCAGAGCCGGTCTTTTTAGATTATTTGAGAAAAATGTTCTTTATCTCGATTTCTGAATTGTTGGTGCCCCCTTACATTTTTTTGCCCAAGGTGAGTGCCTCACACACACCACACTGGTCCTGGGCCCAAGACTTTTGGTATTTTCTGGTTGTGTGGCAGGCTGGGTAAACTCTCTGTGTGCACTCTATGATTTCCTTTGCCCAGAAAAACCCATGGACAGATTTGGACTCAGACCCATTCCTCATCACTCCCGTGATGCTCACTCTACTCACCTCCTCTAAAGGCAAGTGCTCAAGTGCCCCATTGAGAAGAGGCCATCCGTCTTCACTTCTGGGTTTACTTAACAGATCCCCTGCTCCGGGCTTTGGAAGGCTCCTTTAGATAAACAAGTGGTAGCGTACTAAAAATATTCTTTCATTGAAGCCAAATTACAAAAAAGAAAGAAAGAAAGAAAGGAGATATTGTACATGAGCAGGGAGAGGCCAGGACCTGCAAAGGGGTTTCAGAAGCAACAGTTCATATCAAGGGCGAGAGCCTCACGCTCTCAGCGGGCTGTGCTGGGTTTTACACACCTGGCACCAACTGAGACAAGCGGCAGCAGGGCTGGCCCCTAACCAAACCCTCTCCTTCACATGTGCCAAAATTAGCTTCCTTTGTAGCTGGGTCAGGGGTTGAGGAGGGGAGCGTAACCCGGGAGGGAGGTTTGCGAAGGCGCGGGCTCCTGTTGTGAAAGCTTCCTCCTGGGCTTAGGATAACACTGCCCAGAAGATGGATGTGTGTTTAACAATTTCCCATTTTATTACCTGCAGACAAAGAAAAAAAAAGATATAAATAGATATTTAACCACCCAAATAATTTACATTACGGTCTTCTTTATGACTATGAAATAATAAAATAAAATTAAATCAAGAGCGATAACGATTTCGGCACCGTGGTTACTAGGCAAAAACTGATATTTACACTCTCTCTGGAAACCAAACTAAAATAAGAAGACTCATAAACTGGGTGTCGGGAGCACATTGTGAAATTTCTCCTGGTCGAAATTATCACTGAATTTTCAAGTAAAAAGCATATTAAGTGGCTTTTTTTCCTTCCAGAATTCCTTTCATTAAAAGGAACTGTGGCAGGTAGCATTCATTGTTGAGCTGCCGGGCAGCAGAGCTACCCTTGTTGAAATCCCAGGCTAAGGAGCTTAATGCAGAAAGCAGAGAGCAGAGACCTCAAGAAACAGGGAGCTAGAAAACATACCCAGGAGCCTGGAGTCCTCTCCAGGGCTTCATAATGTTATTATCTGTCCTGGACACATGGTACCTTCCATCTGACCCAAAACAATCATTGCTGAGAAATGCAAAGGGAATGAGAACAAAGCAGAGAGAAATGACCCTGGAGAAGGCCACAGGGAGCCCACCGCACAGAAAGGGATGCTGTAGCTTCCCTAAATAATGTTCTCAAGCCTTGGCATCCCCACAGGGGCTAAAGTGTGTGTGGGGGAGGGGGGCGGCGGGGGGTGAGGTAGAAATAGGATGATCACCTGCCTCGTTTATCATTGCAACTTAGGTACAGAAATTGGTGAATTCCGTGCATTAGAGTTCAATCTAGCATATATCATATTTTGGAAATTTCCCGAAAGTATCTTAGCTTTAGCATTGGGTGTTCTTGGTATCAGAACTGTCTCAATCTGTGTGGCTATATTTAAGATTTTTAACATTTCTTGGAATTTCTGTTTCAGTTCATCATTTGCAGTTTTTTGATGAGCCCTCCCCAGCTACGACTTTTCCAGTATAATTATCCTCACTGGAGCATCATTCTGGGTTACTGCATAGGAACCTCATCTTTCATTTGCATCCCCACGTATGTAGCTTATCGGCTGATCAACACCCCAGGAACATTAAAAGAGGTATGCGCTGGTTGGTGTGCGTGTGTGAGTTTGTATGTTGAGATTGGTGATGGTAGGGTTTCTGGAAGAAAAAGGTTCACTTGTTATGCAATTTTCAAAAAAGATAAGTCCAGCATATGAAATTCGCCAGGAAGTTCTTGGTCTTGCATATTGGTGTACCTACATCTTGGTAGAACTCTAATGACTGTCCTATAAAGCACATCTCCCATAAGCCTCAAATACACTGACAAAAGAGTGAGTTAACTGCCTGGGTGCAATCAGCTGGAGGTATGTATAGAATCCTAAATTTATCTGATAATTATCTTACTTCTGCTTGGCATTGGGCATGTGCATCAGATCTATAATGTCTAGAGAGATACAGAAGTTTCGATTTCAATGATCTTAGAGATTAAAGTTGTGGTAGTTAGATTCAGGTGTCAACTTGGCCACGTTGACAGAAGCCTACTTCTATTGCTGTGGACCTGAGCCAATGGCATGAGAACCTCATCTGTTGCTGATTACATCTGTAGTCGGCTAGGAGGCATGCCTGCTGTAATGAATGATGTTTGACTTGATTGGCTGGTGCTTAAATGAGAGAGTTCAACGTAGCACAGCCCAAGCAGCTCAGCATACCTCATCTCAGCACTCGCAGCTCAGCCCAGGCCTTTGGAGATGCAGAAAGGAATCACCCCAGGGAAAGTTGTTGGAACCCAGAGGCCTGAAGAGAAGGCCAGCAGAGATTGCCTTGTGCCCTCCCACCTAAGAAAGAACCTCAGTTGAAAGTTAGCTGCCTTTCCTCTGAAGAACTATACGTTAACTAAATAAATCCCCTTTTATTGAAAGCCAGTCTGTCTCTGGTGTGTTGCATTCTGGCAGCTAGCAAACTAGAACAGAGTGGATAATGTCCGTGGTCATTTTTCTAGTGGCAGTGTGACAAGTACTATCTTGAAAGTCATCGCTAAGTAAGGGTATTGCAGCAATATCATAATTTTAGCTCAAACAACAAGGTTATACTTTTAGCTCAAGCCATTGGAGTAAAAAAAAAATTGCCATTATAATAAGATTCATTTCAGTAGTGAATAATGTACTGTAAAGATTTTAATAACCATTCTTTACATTTATATAGGATTATTTGTTTTCCAAAGTGTGTTCGTGTAGATTTTTTTCCATCTGGTTATCAAAATACCTTGTGAGCTGGATGGGCAGATAATATTAGTACCGTTCCACAGACAAAGGCTCTGAGGCTGCAAATAGTCCTACTAAAATTTTCTTATGACTTCCCCAAGCACACACACAGGACAAGCAGGCTCGGAATCCATGTCTTTTCACCTTTAGGTGCACCTTTGCTTTTGTACTCAGGGTGTTCATAGTTTACTGATGTAGAAACTGGTGCTAGAGGTTCGGGAGAGATGAGTAGCCATTTTCCATCCGTGCTGCCTAAATTGGTAATTCAGCCACCGAGATTCTCAGCAATGTAATGCTTCACTTTACCAGAATTGAAAATGCCTGAATTTTTATTTGTTTGGTTAAATTTATGACCTTAGTAAGATTATTGTGGCTGAAGAACCTGTGTAGTCACTAAGAACTCTGAAGTTGGTTGTTTTGCAGGGGACGAGCTCAAAGGTGTGAAGAGTGCTGTTTGGGGAAATTTAGAAGGTGCCGTAACCCATAATCTCTTGAGAATTGAGGTGGGCTAGTCTGTGGACTCTCAGAAGCAAAACTCAAACGTGAGGCCCTCGCTCTAATCTTCCTAAAACATTCCATAGGAAATATGAAGCAAGAGTACATGAGGCAATTCAACATCCGCTCTTTCTGAAAACACCTGGGTTCCCCTGGGCTCATTCTATTTTCCAAATAGGAAAACACATTAAATTCCAGGTTAGCAGAACTCTGTGGGAGTTACAAATTTTCTATACCCAAACCAGTCACGTTCAGACATTCTTCTCAAAGGGCTTTGGGCCCTGGTGTTGCCTGTAATAAATGCGCTCTCAGACCTGGAGTTAGTGAATTCATTCCTTCAGATTGTCCTTTAGGGCAGTCATGATGGTCCATTAGCTCTGCTGATTCAAACCCAGAGGCTGAGGTCAGGGATGGGAACTCTAGTTAGGTTAATAGATGTCAGTATTCTTTGATCACAGACTGCACCTCAAGTCCTGCATATCTTTCTTGCAAACTCCCCCTATTGGTCACAAGGGGAGATCACCCAAAGGCAAGGGGTTACCACCCAAAGGTGTGTAAGCAGCGGGGCTCAGATCCATTAGCAGTAGAGGAAAGACTGATTGCAGGGTCATCGTCCCCATAGGTGAGTGGATGGGGCAGTAGGTTACAGGAAGCGGCAAGACAAGGATGCCTGGGAGGGAGAGGACGTGGTGACCTGTGCAAGACACACACCTTCTCTTGACTTCAGTTTCCTCATCTTTAAAATGTGATTGTTGGGCGGCTGCCGTGGCTCAGCAGGCAGAGCTCCGACCTGCCGGAGGTCTGGAGTTCGATCCCTGGTGCCTCCTGCCCATATGCAAATTAAAAAAAAAAAATGTGATTGTTGGTGAGCCAGTGATTGTATAGTGGATGGTTTGTATGGTATTTAAATATGTATCAATAAAACCTCATTTAAAAAAATTAACATAAGATCACTAGACTAGTTTAGCATTTCTCAGCATATGTTTTGAGGAGATATCAGTAGGTGTTACTGTTGGGAGTAAAGGTTATATGGTCAAGTAATTTTGGACAATGCTGGATTATGGTAAGGTTGACAGTTTTCTTTACTGTGAGATTTCTCAAAAGCCTTTACTATGCCCATATACATCTCAGTCTCTGAGAGATATAAAGCATGTCTTTTTGTCAAGTATCCCAAGGGACTAGAATTCTTTATAAGGAATAACCAATAGCCTTTGTGGGCACTGGACTTGATGTCTCTAACATTCTGTCTGTGAGGGAGGGAGGCCTAGTATTTTAGTTTGTTAAAGCTGCCGGAATGCGATATACCAGAAATGGAATGGTTCTTAAAAAAGAAATTTAATAAGCTGCAAGTTTACAGTGCTAAAGCCGTGAAATGTCCAAATTAAGGCACCAATAAGAGGTTACCTTCACTCAAGAAAGGCTGATGATGCCGTCCGGAACACTTCTGTCAGCTGGGAAGTCATCTGTCCAGTGTCTGTTGGGGTCCTTGGGTTCTGGACACCTCTCTCAGCTGGGAGGGCACATGGCAACGTCTGCTAGCTTTCTTTCCTCATTAAATAAGGCTTCCCTGTAGGTGCCCTCCTTCCACATCTCCAAAGGTCTCTAGCTGTGTGGGCTTTTTCTGAAATGGTTCCCTCTTACAGGGCTCCAGTAAGCAACCCCACCTTGAATGGGTGGAAACCATCTAATGAAAATCATCTAAGCAAAAGTTACCACCCTCAGTTGGGTGGGTCACATTTCCATGGAAAAAATTTAAAAGATCCCACCCAACAATATTGAAAGATGATTGAAAAACTTGGCTTTTCTGGGGTCCACAACAGATTCAAACTGGCACACCTAGCATGAAATTTTGGTCTGGTTTGAAAAAAAAAAAAAGACCAGGAGCGAGGTCTTAACTCTTCTGGGTCTCAGCCATATACAACATTGGAATCTGTGGAATGAGCCACCGCTTACTGGTCTAATTTGGAGGCTATAGGTACCTGCAGCCTGGAAGTTTCCAGGATTCATCCACTGGCTCCAATCATTGTTACGAAACACTTAATAACCTGTACAAAGCTACTGAGAAGATGGCCCCTAATGGGTAAGCATTCATAGAAACATCAACAGGGATCCATTTCTTGGATTGGCTGGTTATCACCTTGTAGAAGGCCAGAGTCTGGCAAATTTTGAGGGTAAGGATAGTTTGACAACTGGAATGCTCCCCAAATGTAGAAACAAAAGTGAGTGTGGCATTTAGGGAGATAGGTGGGCAGAAGGGCAGCAGGATGGGTGGGCAAGGTTAGGGCACAAAAGCCAAAGTTCTGCTTCATAATGATGTTCACTGCTGGCCTTGCCCCCACCATACACTTTGGTGCTCCCTTCTCTCTCTGCACACCATGGCATCTCTTAAGACTTGTTAGAGTGATCTATGTCCAGTCCCCAATTAACATGACACAGTTCTGTTTAATCAGTTATGGGCTGTATATCCATCTATGGGGATGGATTATGAAATTTTGTCTTCTATGACTTGGCGTGCCCTTATAACAGACAAGCACTGCAGCAACTCCTGTTTAAGTGGATTTCTACCATGAGATTTTTGTACTTGAATACTAATGTCATGAGTGACACAAAGGGCACAGTTTTATGAACTTCCTTCTCCTTAAATTGAGAATAAACTCTTAGAACCAGGAAATAGAAAAGATCAAAGGGGACAACATACTTTTTCAATCCAAAATAAAAATGACGAATGGCAGAGCTTCACCTAAAACCAGTAAATTAAAAGATACTTTCAGATCCATTTTTGCCTGCTTACCATATATGCAGATTTTTGGCCAGCAAAGATTTTACTGAGTAACATCATAAAGATTTTTCGGCATTTCTGCAGGTGCTGTTGTTTTTCCTTCTCTATATCCCTTAACTGCTTCATGTCACACTGACCCTCAGTTTGAAGAGGTGGGCTATTATTTCATACCCAAGCCCAAGCATATTTCAGATCTGCCTTGAAGCTTCTGTTTACCTCAGCTATTTCTGAAGTAGACATTTCAGGGTTTTTTCCTGTGCTGAGTACTAGATCAACATGAGCTTCCTTCAGGATCAATAATTTAAATGGTCATATCTCTTTAAATTTAATTACATAATGGTGTGCACTCTTGTGTGAACCAGTATTCATGTAAGATGGATTAATTAAATCTGTGATGGCTTGACTGTCCCATGGCTGATATCATTGTGGGCTGTGGCGTAGACTGTGTTCCGGGCACAAGGAGCCCGGCTGCCGGAAAAGTCGGGGCCGATGTCCAGCTCTCCCTGGGGGGCCCCATGAAGATGACTCTGTCCAGATGCCCTTTCCCAAGTCATTCAAAGACATGTATAAGCCAGCAGAGACCCTGTTGAAGCCTCATCATTTTCTCCTAATGGTTTTCTGAATTAGTTTACAGACGCTTGTGGTTCCTGAATATGCCATTTTAATCTGTATTTGAGAAAGGATAAATTGGGAATTCCCTTCTGAAGGAAATTCCACAAGAGTATTTCAACTTACTATTAAATACCATTTAAAATAGCTTTGTTTTAATATTAATATTGAAATGTTTTTGTAATTCTGATAAATTACATAAACGCTTATAACATCCTATTTTCTCCCCAACAGCGTATTATTAAAAGCATCACTCCAGAAACACCAACAGAAATTCCCTGTGGGGACATCCGCTTGAATGCTCTGTGATATGCTTCGAGAGGAAAACGGCTTCCCGACCATCTCTTCTTCCGGTTCTGACCTTGTCATGCCTCGCCTTCTCTCCTCTAAATGAATGCGTTTCCAGCTCAGCCTGACGATGGAAGAGCCTTCTACAAAGAGACACAGTCCCAAAAGACTATGGAGCACAGACTCTTATGGCCAAAACTCTCCAGGACATATTACCGTGTTAGGCTCTGTCTGTGACACAGCCAAACTGGTTCATTTGGGGCGTGTGAAGTGTGTGTGGAGGTGATGAAAACCACCCTACCAATCAATTAAGATTAGGTCTAGAGTCAAGTCTGTGAAAGTCTCCTGTGTCTTTCCTAGTGTGACCACTGGTATCTGACATGTTTGCTTGTAAAGCTTTCACTGTTCATGAGTGCATAAGCCATGTAGGAAAAAAACAGGGATGCTGTCTTGGTAGCCATATATTTTCTGAATAGCATAGAACTCTACAGCTGGACTCTACTAGAACTCTCTAATTCTAACCCATGTGCTTCTGTGGAGTCAGGAGAGGAAGATTTAAGAAGTTATGCTGAAAATAGTGTGTACGTGTGAGCATGTATGTTTGTATACTGTTGTGTCAGTGTTTCCTATTCCAAGAATTTAGGCCCATTATAAACTATATGAATTTCCTCTAATTTTTCTTACTACATTACATTAACAAATTCTGTCTACTTAAATGTGTATGTATGCTATTATTTGAAAGGTGCAATTACTGTAGGATGCTCTTCTGCCTTCTCCTTTTCCAATGACACTATTCTAGCCCACATACCTTCTTTCATGTGCCAGCCTTTAGCATTTGCTGCACTTAATTGCTGTCTTCCTGTCTCTCTTTGCTAAATGTTTAGAATGTCATTCCACAGGCACATCAAGCTATTTATTTTGTCACTGTGGTTTGTCTGGGAACTACTTTGAAGATAAATATCAACATGTGCACCTTCAGTTTTTGGTTGGCCAAATCTCTGGTTTAAGCTTTGTCTACTTTAAATGAATGAGTTTGACCATTCAGGATAGTTTGCTTTATGAAGAGAATATAAATCAAATTCTCATTTAGCCCTGGATATATAACTCTGGAACCCTGGCTTAAACCAGGGTCGTCTTCAATTCAAGAGAAACTGGAGAGCCTCTCTCTCCCCACTCCAGTCATGCTGTGAACCCCCATATAATTTTGAAGATAGAGTCTTAAGTAAGGCTGATGGGAAAAGGACCAGTTAAGTGAATGATTTTTCATTCCACATAAAGCCCTTACTAAAGATTAAGTAAGTCTGGCCTTTGGTGGCTAGAGATTCGCAGATGCACAGGTAGAAAAGCAAATTTTACTTTGTAGTGTGAGATTTCCTTATCAAAATCTTAAAGGGAGTAAAACTTAGTCAAGGGCAAAAGGACTTAATCGTCTGGCCCCACATCACTTAAGCCCGTCACATAAATAGAATTTGATTCTAACAACCTTATTAAAAGAAGGCCACCCAGCAGAGGCCTGGTTTCATCCAGTTACAGAGCCTCAGCCCTTGGCTTCCTTTTCCCCACCATCCCTGCCCCACTCATCTTCCTATAATCCCCCATACCCTTCTATTTCTGATTCTTAGCTTTTCTGAGCCAGATATTTTCCATATAGATACTATCCCCGAGAAATTTCCCAAAATGTTAAAGGTGTGTGTGTGGGGGGTGTTTAAACACGTTCCTACTGACCTACCTGCATTATCTTCACTCTTTGAGTCCTTTTTACTACCTTATTTCTTTGTCTTCACCTTCTAACATGCTGAAAGGAGAAAGGTTATATAAGTGCTAGTATATTCAATGATAAAAAAAGATTCGCAAATTTTAAGAACCTGCTTTATAAAGATATTTTGATATGGATTCTCCCCATGCCACATGCATTTAAGCATTCCCTTAAGATACGCTTTTTTTTTAAAGGACTTTTTCAAACAAAATTAGAATTTCACCAAACCAGGTGTTAGGGCAAAATATAGAAATTTTGAAAAGTTTTCAAACCTCACCATACTTAAAAGAAAAAAAAAAAAGAAAATCTGAAATCTGTTTGCTCTGCATAGTTTGCATTTATTTGACCCCTATTTGTCAATATTACTATGGTTTTTTTTTTTTTTTTAATTTGCATATGGGCAGGAGGCACCAGGGATCGAACTCCAGACCTCCAGCACGGCAGGTGGGAGCTCTGCCTGCTGAGCCACGGCAGCTGCCCTATGGGTTTTTTTTAAGGAAAACTTAAGTGTAGTTGGATGGATTTTAAAATAATCTTTTAAAGACCTTTTACATCTAATGTAGCATTTACATAAAAGAAAAAATAAAAATGGACTTGAATTGTAAAAGTATTTAAGGACTGATAATTTCTTTCTTGTGATTTTATCAGTAAGAAAAACACAGGAAATAGGCAAGACACAAGACAAAGGCATGAGGGCAACTCAGTTGATTACTAGAAGTTGTTTCTTATATTGATATGCAAAGAATCGATTTCCTAACTGAGGACTTAGAGATAGTTGGCTGGACCCTAAATTCCTGCCATGCTACCTTGTCTTTGAAAAGAAGATAGATGCAAAGACACTGACAAATCCAAAGTCAATTCATTAACTCTAAAACCAAACAACAAAATCATAAAATAAGGCAATAAGTTATTCTGTGAATTGAGCCATTCCCTCTCCATCCTCTCTCTCTCTCTCTCTCTCTCTCTCTCTCTCTCTCTCTCTCTCTCTCTCTCTCTCTCTCTCTCTCTCTTTTTAAGCAGGTAGAAAGTTTATTAAGAACACACACGAGGTAGGGGACAAAAGGGTGGTGTGGTGAGGTGTGGAATTTAGTTCATCCTGTAGGGCCACTAGTAAATAGCCAGGGACTGTATGGAACAATTGCTGGGGGACATCAGTGACCAGACACACAGCATACACCAGTCGGGTGAATGGAACAGCTGAGATCCCACACTTGTCAGAACTGTAAATCTGAGAAGCTGAGGATGCCACTGCCCTCCCCCAATGGTGCAACAGGCTGGTTACCCTAGGGAAAAAGAAACAGACCCTACCAGGAGCAAGGAAGTTAGTTCAACAAAGCTCCAACTGCAGAATTAACAAATTCAGCTGAAAACAGGCCCCGAGCACAGACAAATTTGGAGTAAGCTCTAAAAAACCCTGGAGTTTTTGCCCTGGCAGAGAGGGGGTGGGGCTGACAGAAAAAATAAAACACACACACACACAAAAACAGAGGCTTTTTAAATTGGACAGCACAAAATAGTGGAAAAGGGCTAGGTCCCAAGAAAAGGGGACACAAAATCTGGGAACACATAGAGCCATATACCAACTCCAGCTCTTGATTGGCAAACCTGCGGAGCTGGGGTCAAGCGCTGAAAAGTCTCTCTCTCTCTCTTAACTTCTTAACAGCTCACTAGATAGAACTGTGAGCATTTTCAGGCTTCAGCACTGCCCCAGGCAAGGGCAGAATGAAGGCATACCTGAGAGACAAAGTAACTAGTCAAGTGAATGGGGATAATTCCCTAAAGGGTATATATTCCTCAAGAAAAGTGGGGAACGGCTCAAGTGACAGCCCTCCTTAAGGGAATTTAGTCCCCAGGGCCTGGAAAACAGAAGCAATGTAAGCCCACCTCCTACCTCAGCCCCTGTCTCAACCATACCACTGGCAGGGAGAGACTGCTAAAATTAAAGGCACCACATCACTTTACACTGGGGAAGCTACAGGCAAGACAAGCAGCACAAAATGAGCTGGATATAAAAGACCATAGAGTCTGGAGGCTCTATAGAAAAGTTTGACAATCTGCTGGGTCTCCGCCTCAGGGAAACTTGATACTAGTTACACCCTCCTCCTGAGACATGGGCCTGTCTGGTCTTGGAAAATCTGACTGGGGTTGATCATATCTGAGGAAACCCTCCTCAAAAAAAGGTTCCATATAGTCAGGGCAAGAACCAGAAAAGCAAGAGCTGAAAAATCCTGATCAGTTAAACAGAAGCTATGCTAGAGGTCCATAATCAGTTGAACTGAATTGCAAAGAACAGATAGAGAACAAAGCCAACAAACAAGAAAACCCCAGGTAAAAGAGCAGAAACGACCTCCAGAATAAACTAATTAAGGAAATCAAATACCTAAATGCCAGCAAAAAATAATGAGTCATATTAGGAAAATTGAAGATATGGCCCAGTCAAAGGAACAAACCAACATTTCAAATGAAATACAGGAGTTGAAACAACTAATTCAGGATGTATGGACAGATATGCACAGTCTCATAAAAAATCAAATTGAATTGAAAGAAGATATGGTAAAAGAGATGAAAGGTATAAAGTAGACATTGGGTGAACATAAAGAAGAACTTAAACATTTGAAAAAACAAATCACAGAACTTATGGGAATGAAAGACACAATAGAAGAGATGAAAAACAATGGAGACATACAACAACAGATTTAAAGAGGCAGAAGAAAGGTTTAATGAATTAGAGGACAAGGCCTCTGAATTCCTACCCACAAGAGAACAGATAGGGAAAAGAACAGAAAAATATGAGCAGGATCTCAGGGAATAGAATGACAACATGAAGTGCGTGAATATACCTGTTACAAGTGTTCCAGAAGGAGAAGAGAAGAGAAAGGAGGCAGAAAAACTAATGAAGGAAATAACACAGAAAATTTCTCATCTCTTATGAAAGACATAAAATTAGAGGTCCAAGAAGCACAATGTACCTCAAACTGAATAGATTCAAATAGATGTTCTCCAAGACACTTACTGATTAGATTGCCAAATATCAAAGACAAAGAGAGAATTCTGAAAACAGCAAGAGAAAATCAATCCACTACATACAAAGGAAGCTCAGTAAGACTATGTGCAGATTTCTCAGAAGGAATCATGGAGGCAAGGAGGCAGTGGTATGATATATTTAAGATTCTGAAAGAGAAAAACAGCCAAACAGGAATTCTATATCTGACAAAACTGTCCATCAAAAATGAAAGGGAGTTAAAAATATTTTCAGATAAACAATCACTGAGAGAGTTTGTGACTAAGAAACAGGCTCTACAAGAATTACTAAAGGAAGCACTACAGGCAGATAGAAAAGATAGGAGTGAGAATCTGGAGAAGAGTGTAGAAATGAAGACTATCAGTAAAGATAAAAAGAGAAAAAATTAAGATATTATGTTTAAATGCAAAAGACAAAATGTAGAAGAAAGGATTGCCTTCACAGTAATAACATTAAATGTTAATGAATCAAACTCCCCAATCAAAAGAATAGACTAGCAGATGGATTAAAAAATAGGACCCGTCTATATACTGTCTACAAGAGAGTCACTTTAGATCCAAGGACAAAAAGAGATTGAAAGTGAAAGGCTGTAAAAAGATATTTCATGCAAACAATAGCCAGGAAACAGCAGAGGTAGCTATACTAATATTTGACAAATTAGACTTCAAATGTAAAACAATTAAAAGAGACATAGAAGGACACTATGAATTTATAAATGGAACAATTCATCAAGAAGACCTAACAGTCATAAATATTTATGATTTATAAATCCATAATTTGCCAAAGTGGCCCAAAATACATGAGGCAAACACTGACAACACTGAAGGGTGAAGTAAACACCTCTACAATAATAGATGAGGACTTCAATTCCTCACTCTCACCAATGGATAGAAAATCTAGACAAAAGATCAATAAGGAAACAGAGATTTTGAAAAATATGATAAAGAATTAGACTTAACACTTATAGAACATTATACCCCACAACAGCAAGATACACATTTTTCTCAAACACTCATGGATCATTCTCAAGGGTAGACCATATTCTTGTCACAAAGCAAGTCTTAATAAATTTTAAAAGATTGAAATTATATGAAGCAATTTCTCTAGATTATAATGGAATGAAGTTGGAAATCAATAACAGGCAGAGGGCTGGAAAATTCACAAATATAGAGGATAAACAATACTCTTAACCAATCAATGGGGTCAAGGGAGAAATTAAACCTAAGTTTATAATGGTATTATTCATGATTGCCAAGAGATAGAAACAGTCCAAATGTCCACCAATGACTGAATGGCTAAACAAGCTGTGGTATATACATACAATGGAATATTACACAGCTGTAAGACAGAATAAACTCATGCAATGTAGATGAAGCTTGAGGACATTTTACTGAGTAAAATTAGTCAAAGGCAAAAGAACAAATACTGTATTGTCTAACTAATATGAACTAACATTAATGATTGAACTTTGAGAGTTGAAGTTAAGAACACAGGTTATCAGGAGAGAGAAAGAGGATAGAGATTGGCAGTTATCCTCAGTATCTTTCACTTGACATGAGCAGGGCTGGAGGGGCTGTCCTGCCCCCCTTCAGGAGATGCGGCTGTCCCTGGGCCAAATGCCCATGTTGGTGGCACTTGGGACAGACTCTAGTGGGTCCCGAGGTCAAGGGTTGTCTCTTGATGACTGGCCCATAATTGAAACAAGGCCCTTGAGGCTTGGAGCCATGATTTGGATGACTGTGAGGATGCCGGGTGTTTTTAACAACTACAATAAGATAAGACTGTTCCCTGGCCTTTTGCTTATCTCTCTTTGCCTTCTCCTCCTCAGCCTTGTCTCAATAATTAAAGACAAAAAAGGCAGTTTTAAGCAGGTCACTAGTGGGAGTTTGTGGGCCCATGGAGAGCTTTTGCAGCTTTCTCTGAATTTCACGGGCAGACTAACTGATGAAACAGGTGCTTACATTAATGGAATGGAACCTGGGCTTACATTAGCATATTTCTAAAGCACCTCCACCACCCTCCCCTGGAACAGGGCCGGTTTTCCTCTTTCCTCTGAGTGACTTCCCTTACTTTATTGTAATTAACTGGCTTGGTGGTACATATTCTCATGCCTTTTAGCAAACAATTTTTAAAAGGGGATCATTAAGAAGATTTTGTCCTCTAATGGAAATTAAGACATGGGCATAACACAAACAACAAGTCCTTCTCAGGTCCCTGTATTAATAGAGAACCATAAACATCTGGGAATAGGAATTTCTGACTATTTTTTCCCTGTCTTTTACAGACTAGAGGATGGTATTGTAATCGAGAGTCCCATTTGAGGGCTATATTTCCCCATCCTTTAGCTTATATTGACTGTTGGCATTTCCCATTTTCTCTGGAAAGGAAATAGAAGAGCTTATAGACATCAGTCAGGGACTTGGACCCAGTACAGCCTCTCCACTGGCCCAATGCCTTGGAAACATGGAGAATGAGGTTGCTGGGCATTGCTGGGACACCATTCCTGAGAGATGTCTGGATCTATGCTTCTGGGGGATTCCCAAACACAGTCAGGGCTTGAAGCCCACCCTTGCCCAGAAGAATTCCAGGACAATGCTTTTGAGGAGTTGGAGATTCAAGCACCTTAAGTCAGGGACTTAAAGCCCACACAGCCACTCTGCTGACCCAACTGCCTTGGGAACATGGGGAGTGAAGTTGTCAGGCAGCCCCAGATGTTCCTCTCTAGGGAATGTCCAGATTTGTGCTCCCAAGGTGAGTGCCTGCCCCATCTGAGAGAAGTCCAGGACAACGCTCCCGGTAATACCTTTGTCCTCTAGTTTCCTATTTTCTGGGGGCTAAAAAGTGAGCAATCTCTAGAAGGGAAGCTTTATATTCAGCCACAGTGTGTCTCAATAGAGACTAAACGGTCAAGGCCTGACAGGGAAGAAACTCCCACTGGAAAAGTACCTAGTTCCCATAGGCATATAGCAGAGTTCACTCCCTAGAATGCCAAAGACAACACCTTGTTTAGTACAAGAATCCTTAGCCCAGAATCCTGTGCTACAAAAGATGGAATGTCTCAGAAGGCATTGAAAGCCAGACACAGGAGAAAGAAGGAGACTCTTATGGAGGCAGGTAAGAGAACTGAGGTGAGAGGCAGTTAGACAGACAGACAGACAGACAGGGGGACTTGGTTTGGCTTCTATTGGTCTCCTGCATGATGCAGGGAAAAGTTCCCAGTCAGGTCTATCACCCATCACTCTGAGTATCCTTGGATTTGCATGGCATGAAGATGGGCTCCTGCCACCTCCAAGAAGGGAGCCAGAGAAAGAGATTATATTCTGGAGAACATAATCTGGGGAAGCCAGATCAGAGTCCTCACATTCCTGGAGGCACAAAGTTGCATGAGGACATAGGAGAGGATAAAAATGAGTCAAGTGAGAAGAAAAAGAGAAACTACACAGTTAAACTTCCCCATCAATAGCCATGACTTACCAGTCCAGAGGGTCAGAGAGAAGTATCTTCTGGATGGTTTGCCAAAATATGTTGCTGGATTGGGTTCCCAGGTTCTTGGCCATGCTGTGAGAAAGGATTCAAGGGCCTAGCACAGGTTGAGTAAGCAGGTAGAAAGTTTATTAAGAATGCATGTGAGAGGACATGTGGGCACTTTCACAAGAAAAGAGAGGTGAGAAATGAGAGACTCCATTAATTTGGTGCCTCCAATCTCAAAATTTAAGTATGAATTTGCATTTAACTCACCCCTCCTCAAAAGAGATTATTCTCCTGGAATTAGACCAGGAGATCAGTATGCTTACTGATAAGTAAGAAAGACTGACCTGATGTTTTATCTGTTGTACTATTATGATTTGGAGTTCACTGTCAAAACAAAGCTTAAAACTATGGAATGCACTGGCTTAATGTGCTGTTCTTACTCATATCTTAGACTCTGCTTATCTACCCAATATTACAACCCAAGCCAGGTTTCTTTCTTGGCATGTCTCTTCACTCATAAATCAAAATCTGGTGCTTAAGATGTCAGAATTGTCCAGGATGGTTGTCTTCATTAAAACACAGCAGTAATCAGAATGTATTTCCTTTTTCTCCCTCTTTTTTGGTCAGGAAAGGGTGGAGAGGAAAAGCAGTGGGTTCCTCAAAGAGACTTTGTGGTATATCCTTACCATCCCTACAAATAATGTAATAAAAGCAAAATAGATCTCTGCTAAATGGGAAGAAGAACATTATAGAGTCATCACAGAGCTCAGAGCTCATGTTTTAAAACTCAAGGAGTACAGGGAGGGCTCTTGAAGGGCTCTAAACTAGGAAGGTGAGCTCAAGAAAGTGCTTGCTTGGGAAGCATGTTAGAGAATGAAGTTTATAAATCAAAATATGGAAAAGAAAAGTCAAGACAGGGAATATTCCCATATTGCCAAAAGCTTTTCAGGTCCACTTGAAACATTCTGGTTCCTGAGATTTTTCTTCAATATCAGAGATGTCTAAATGAAAGCAAGGGGTAAGGGGTATGGTATGTATAATCTTTTTTTCTCTATTATCATTTTATTTCTTTTTCTGATGTCTTTTTATTTCTTTTTCTAAATCGATGCAAATGTTCTAAGAAATGATGAATATGCAACTATGTGATAATATTAAGAATTACTGATTGTATATGTAGAATGGAATGATATCTTAATGTTCT
>PVIY010031503.1:0-29868 GCA_004026745.1 Myrmecophaga tridactyla | reverse complement strand
CTTTCAGCTACTATATCAACAAAAGAGTAGAACATATGGAATAAAAATAAATAATAGGGGGAACAAATGAAAAAATAAATTTAGTTTGAAATGCTAGGGATAATTGAAAGCAAGGGGTAAGGGGTATGGTATGTATAATCTTTTTTTCTCTAATATTGTTTTATTTCTTTTTCTGATGTCTTTTTATTTCTTTCTCTAAGTCGATGCAAATGTTCTAAAAAATGATGAATATGCAACTATATGATAATATTAAGAATTACTGATTGTATATGTAGAATGGAATGATATATTAATGTTCTTTTGTTAAGTTTTTTAATTAATAAAAAGTTAAAAATATATATTTTTACTGAAAAAACTTAACATACAAACATCCTTAACATACAAACATGCCATACATGGTGTACAATCAATGGCTCACAATATCATCACATAGTTGTGTATTCATCACCATGATCATTTTTTTGAACAATTGCATCTCTCCAGAAAAAGAAATAAAAAAGAAAAAACTCGTACATACCATACCCTTCACCTCTACCTCTCTCATTGATCACTAATCTTTCGAGCATGTCCTTTTTTAAGAAAATATGAGGTTTCTAATTATGTTATTACCATGGTAATTCAAGTATTTAACTGCAGTCTTCAATTATAAAGTTGGGATGTATATATCAGGATCTCAGCTTGATGTAACATAAATGAGCAGTTACCTGACAGTTTTTTTTAATAACTGGTTTAATCCATAATTCCATAACAAACTTATTTTTTTAATAACTTTACTTCAATATTTATTTTATATTTGTGCATTCAACAGTGTGCTCTAATTAGGAAATGATAGGAAACATCTGATAATTACTCTAAGATTTTATTTTATTTTTTATTGATAAGAAAAAATAAGTTTCCAGGGTCTCTGAATGCTTGATTTATTTTGGTCTTACCCATCCATGGCAGCTAAAAGAAAAAGAAGAAAAGAAAAATCACTCAAAATATTCAGGTTTACATATTAGCTTCCTTTCAAAGGGAGTTGTCATACCTCATAGTTCAAAGTGTTTTCTAGAGATCAGTAACATTACATGGACATGTAATTGCAATTTACTATGCAGCAAAACTTATTCAAGAAGAAAAATAACTGACAGTGCCTATTTACCTTTGCATAGGCAATTGTTTAGTTTACTCTTTTAACAAACATTTGAACTTGAATCCTAGCCCAGGCACAAAGTATTAAAAGTATTTTATGAAAAAATAAAATCAAGGGACTGGATGAGCTCATTCAGAAGAGGGGACATATGGAAAAGAACCAGGATGCAGCTCTGGGGCACTAAACATTTAGAGATTGAGTCTTGGAAGAGAAGCCAGATGAGAGGACTGCATCCAGCTAATTCTTAGAATAGTAACAATAGCAAAAACGGATCAACCAACCGTTGAGAGTTTTTTGTTTTTCATATTTTTCTGATAAAAGCTGTTTGACCATATAATATGAAATTCCTTGATTCAGATTTCGCTTTGACAGGACAATCATAAACAGTATAATTTTGGCAAAAATATATGAGGCCTTTGTTAATTTTCCCAGGTCTCTCTCCTACTCCTTTGATATTCAAATCATTCTCATTTGAGGCATTTTTTGGTCCTCATCCTTGCAGATTTTCTCTGATCAACTCAGCCATTTCCACCTGTATCAATGGCTTTGAAAAGGTTTGGAGCAGTTCCCAAGATCACTTTGCCCATCTTCATGAAATCTTGCTTACTTGGCATAACTGGCAGCTTCATTCTGCCGTCGATCTTCATGTTATTTGCATTGTATTTGCAGTATGCTCTTGTATCCTAACAATTATAGAGAAAACAAAGACTTTGACCCAATGGGCAGAGGCAAAAGGTTGGTTTTAAAGGGGAAGAATGTGCGGTCAGTTTGTTAGTGTTTCACTTTGTGCCACGGTATGTTACTGCCAAGGATGGAGACCAGTAGCTGCCCAGTGGATCCACTCCCCTTCTCTAGGAGCACAGCTGAACAGCAGTTCTTACCTACCTCGGCCTCCTACGTGAACAGTGTTCATAGGCCACCTTCGGGCCCATCCCACAAAAACTTTCCACAAGCACTCCTTAATGCTCTTTCCTTTTCTGTGGCTGGATGCAGAAAGCACTGAGACCCTGGGAATGGCAGACCTCCAAGACGGAGGGAACCTAGATCCCTGATAGGCTGCATGGACAAGAGCAGGCCTCAGTACCCTGAATTGTTTTACCTGAGCTAGAAATAAAATTCATTCTCTGAAGCCATTAAACATCTGGATCTATTTGTTAGCATGGCTTAGCTTATCCTAAATAACACACTGCTGGACTTAACTTCAGGGATGGGAAAATGAAAACTGAGGAGTGAGGAGCCCCCTATGTGTTTCAGCAAGACATTTAGCTGGCATTGTGTGACCTGCTGGAGACAAGGTTGAAAAACAGGATAGCTGCTGGCTCAGGTCAGGGAAGTAACAATTGATTGGACAATCAAACCTAAAGGAGAGTGAATCACTATCAAACCATACACATTGCTTTGGAGTCGATTCTAAGCTCTGTCCTTTCAACATGATTTAGAGGAATAATTTAGATGAATGCAGAGAAGACACACTTCTCAAACCTGTGGAAGACATAATGCTGCAAGGTGTACCCAGATTATAAAATCTCAGTTCACAAAGACCTCAGCATTGTATTTGCATTTTGTTGTTGTATCCTGACAATTATAGAGCGAATAATGGACATGGACCTCCACCCAATGGACAAGGGCAGACGTTTGGTTTTAAAAGGAAAGGATAGTGAGCCAAATCAAATGTTGCAAAATTCACTGAGGCTGAATATAAGGAACTGAATTTAGTCTGAAACAAATTAAAACAAGATGGAGGAGACACGGCTTAAAGTCGTATATATTTTTAAAGATTTAGGTGTTTTATGCTATGCTACTAAAATTATGTCTAGAACAAAGAGGTGATAATCTCATTCTTCTCTGCTTTGGAAAGAATTCCTCCTGTGTTACACCAGACTTACATGTATTCCAAAGAAAATACTCAAATTAGTGAAAGGACAGGAAGATGAATTTTGACCTAAAATAAAAACAACTTTCTATCGATCAGGTCTGCCCAATTTTTAATTTTTTAAAATTTAAAGTAGTGAGTTCCCTGTCTCTGATGGTTTTCAAATTAGTTAGCCGTATGAAATTATTGATATCCAGTCATTCATGACCTACAAAGACAGGAATTTCATATGGTTGAAACTAACATTTGGTGGGAATGGTGATGGTGAATCAAGAAATTGATGATATTTTAAGAGCAAGTGACAGAAATCCAGCTCAAATTGGCTTGACCAAAGGAAGAGAGGGATGATAGCAGGGTAGGATATATATTGGCTCATGTAACTGAAAAGATTCTG
Organism: Myrmecophaga tridactyla; assembly: GCA_004026745.1. Taxonomy (NCBI): domain Eukaryota; kingdom Metazoa; phylum Chordata; class Mammalia; order Pilosa; family Myrmecophagidae; genus Myrmecophaga; species Myrmecophaga tridactyla. The sequence goes on along the minus strand of PVIY010031503.1, from coordinate 26,469 downwards.
GAAGTAATAGCTTCAGGCATGGCTAGACCCAGGAGTTTATCTCCCTTTCTTCCTCTTTCTGCTCTGCCTGCCTATGTGCCAGCCCCATTTCACGATGATTTGCCCTTTGTGGTGGATGGTTGGCCACCTGAAGCTCCAGGCTGTGTTAAACCAGCTTAACAACCCCAGGCAAGTGTCATTCTTCACCAGTAATGCCTGGGACTGACTCACATTGAACTGACTTGAATCACAGGCCCATTCCTGAATCAATTACTGAGGCCAAAGTGAGGGGGCTAGAATTACTGATTGATTTGGTCTTGATTATAGGTTAATCCTGGTGTCCAGGAGGATGTGGTAAGAACAACAGGGGGTTCAGCTACATGGGCTAAAAATGAAGGAAGAGTACATTTCCAAAGGAAACATGAGCTGCTACAGGCTAACCTGAATGATAAGATAGAGTAATCATGTGAAGGTTAAGTAAGCACTTAGGTATTTAGAATCTGGAGCTCAGGGCATAAATTTAAGAGTCCTCAGTAGATAGATGGCATTGAAAGCCTAAGGCCTAGAAGAGATATCTCCAGGGAAATGGTAGCCTCAAAAACTAGAGGCCATCAGTGGCAGGGAAGTCAGTAAAAGAGGCTAAGAAGGAGTGGCTAGCAAGTGAGACTGTGGTTTTATGAAAGCCTTTGAAAGAACATTTCAAATAGAAGGAGTGGCCCACTGTGTTGAAGGCTACTGGATAGTAGAGGAAGAGGTGGGTGATACAAGGTCTCTGAAACCTCGACAAGAGCAATTTCAATGGAATACAAGGGATCAGACGCTGGCCACGGATGTTTGAGGAAACCATGGAGGAAGTAGTGACAGCAAATACAAAGACTTCTTTTGAGACGCTTTGCTGCAAAATGGGCAGGTCAAAACCACAGATGGGCACTCCCGGCTCAATGACCTTAACAGTCCCTCTCAATCCTCAGGGGCTTCGATTTCATGAAACACCTCCTATGAGCTAGCCCATTTCTTGACTGATGAAGAATTTCTTCCTAACAGCTCAGAGGGGAATTTGGGCAGAGGACAACATGTTTAGATTTCATATCTATAGCTTCAAGAAAAAAAATGAAAATGAAGATTGCAGGCATGGATAGCAAGTGGAGATTTTCAGATGGGTTCCTCCTTTGTATGGGAGACCTGCAAACACACAAAACCAGTTTCATTTCTGCTGGGTGTTTGCACTGCTCTTCCTTTCACACTTTCCCAAGGAAGCTTGTTCATGCAAACTTCTGAAATTTGCTGCCAAATATAAATTTGCAACCCAAAGAAAAAGTAGATTTTTGTAAACAGGACACAACTGTATCTTGCAGAAGGATCCAGAGTGTCATCTTTGTTGCAATACTGTGTCATTTTTCTCTGGAAAATAGTTTCTCATGATATACACCCAGGACAAAATACACACACATACACAAACAGGATCTATTGTTTTAAAAATGTTATTGTTTAATACAGATTGTATTAAAGACAAGGAGACAATTTTGAATCTAATTGTGCTCCCTAATGATTTACAAAAGAAATTAACCTACCCCAAAGTCTGAGCTCTGAACCATTTGCTATCCTATTTTCTTGGGGTTGGGGGAGTCGGGAGGGGTGCATGGGCCAGGACTCAAACCCAGGTCTCTAGTATGGCAGGTGATATTCTATCACGGAACCACCCATGCATCCACCATTTGCTATACTATCTTAAAAGGGTGCAGGCTGACCCCATTTGTTGATTACCTGTTTTCCTGGGTCTATAAAATGGTATATATATATATATCTTCATAACAGTAGCTGTATTTCTGTCTCCACCCATGAACTAATATAAAATCCCAGCTCTTTTGCTTATGAAACTATGTGATCCTAAGTAAGTCCATTAATCTCTGTGAACCATAGTAGCCTCATTTGTCAATGGTGATAATAAAATCTACTTTTCAGAGTTATGTATTAAGTAAGCTAATGTCTATAAAGGTATGTATTCTGTGAAGGTGTGTGTATTCTGAGTACAACAAATGGTATCTATCATGAAGAATAATATCTTGAGTATATCCAGTCCTTATTGAGAGGGTCAACTATGCCACAAACCATCAGGAAGGTTCCCAGAGCTCTGGAGTTATCTTATCCCACGATTTAGATTATCTTTCCAACTGCCTATCCATCTTAGGAATGATCCAGCTGCTGTAGGAATCCTATAGTTGGCAGTGTAATTTTAAGCAAAATTGGGATCAAAGTCTCAAGAATCAGAGGTTTTTAGGAAGGGCATTTGTTGACGAATTGAAGTGTCTCCCTCAAGTGGCACCCCGAGGGCTCCCTTCTAAGCGCCCCCCATCTCCACCATTCCTGGCCCGAAAGCTCTCAGCTGTTACCTACACTTGTTTTAGTTGCCCAATGAGGAAGAACTTCAACCCTCGTCTTCTCAAAAAGTTATCACAGTGGGACTCTCTCTGCTGTAGAAATGATTGCACTGCCACCATCAGACCTTGTTTTGAATGCTCCCAAAGCTTCAGCTCGCACAGAAGGAGGAAGATTCCATCTCTAAGCTCCACACCCCTCTGGGTCAATTTCCTCAAAGACTCTGACGGTACAGGGCTGGAAATGACCTTCCAGCCTGATCTCAGCCAGTGAAACTCATCTAACTTGGGAGCATGCAGCAGCTAGAATATGAGGAACTCTCATGAAAAGTTTCCTAGCATGGGCCCCTGACCTGACTATATGTAAGGTGACTATCTTTGAGTATTCCGTCTAACTGATATGAAACAAAAACACCAGCAGAAGTTATATCAGGTCACAGGGACATTTCCTTTAATATATATTTTTTAGGCAGTTTGGGAACATAGCTTTAAAACACCATTCATTTAAGAAGTATTTGCAAAGTCCCCTTGGGGGACTGGGGAGAAAGGAGGAAATATTCAACTTCCCCATTTGCAGAATTTCTGATATTCAGGCTAGTGGTATGGACAACCAAATCAATGGGCCAAGCCCTTGAGCTTGGGGGTTGCCCCTATGAAACTTATTCCTTCAAAGGATAGGCTAAGCTTACTTAAAATTAGGCCTAAGGAAAAAAAAACTAGGCCTAAGAGTCACCCCCACCCCAGAGAATCTCTTTTGTTGCTCAGATATGGCCTCTCTCTCTAAGTCAACTCAGCAGGTGAACTCACTGTCCACCCTTCTATGTAGGACATGACTCCCAGGAGTGTAAATCTCCCTGACAATGTGGGACAAAAATCCCAGGATGAGCTGGGATCCAGCATCAAGGGATTGAGAAAGACTTCTTGACCAAAAGGGGGAAGAGAGAAATGAAACAAAATAAAGTTTCAGTGGCTGAGAGATTTCAAAATTGGGAGGTTATCCTGGAGATTACTCTTATGCATTATATAGAAATCCTTTTTTAGTTTATGGTGTATTGGAGTGGGTAGAAGGAAGTACCTGAAACTGTTCAGCTGTGTTCCAGTAGTTTTGTATAAAGATATAACTTTTACAATGTGACTGTGTGATTGTGAAAACCTTGTGTCTGTATGGTCCTTTTATCCAGGGTATGGACAGATGAGTAAAAAAAATATGGATAAAAAGATAAATAAATAATAGGAGGAACACGAGTAGTTCAGTGGTTAAAATGCCCACTTTTCATGTGGGAGACCCGGGTTCAATTCCTATACCATAAACCGACCCCCCCCAACAAAAAAAAGGGGGGGAAAAAGGGTAAAATTAATTGGGTAGATGGAAATACTAGTGGTCAAAGAGGAGGGGGTAAGGGCTATGGTATGTATGAGTTTTTTTCTTTTTTCTTTTCATTTCTTTTTCTGGAGTGATGCAAATATTTGAAAAAATGATCATGGTGATGAATACCCAAGTATGTGAATGTATTGTGAGCCACTGATTGTACACCATGTGTGGAACATACATGTGTGAAGATTTCTCATTAAAAATATTTTTTAAAAACACCATTGGTGAATAATAGCAGATGTTTTTTATGCTCTGTACCACTTTCCTTTGGTCTGTCTAGAACTTCTTTCTGCAGTCAGAGCGGACATTGACCATACACACTTGCAGAGCCCACTTCAAGCACCCATGAAATCTCTCAACTTCTCCCCTCAGGGTGCTTTTGTTTGTTTGAAGCTGCAGTGGTTCACTTAGCCATACCAAGGGCAACCCTCAACCACTGGAGGAGTGGTGTTAACAGAGAATGACCCCAGCCTCTGGTTCTTTAGTTCCTTAGAGAATTCCCAGCAGGACTGAGCCCCAGCTGCCAACAACTGTAAATAGTGGACTAACACTTCCTTTCATTGGCTTTTTTCTCCTTCCCAGACCCACTCTCCCCATTCCCTTCACTCCTGCTTCCTAGGTTCCCCTCCCAAATAAACTACTTGTACTAAGTCCCTCTCTGAGGTTTTATTTCCAGGAGAACCTAAACTAAGACATGTACTGTGAGTATTATGGGAGTTTTTTTTTTCCTAATATTCGAAAATATAATTGCTTCTTTGCTGAAAAAAAGGAACCTGCCAGTGTTGGGAAAAAGAGTTGTCTTTCAAGCTGAAGAAGTGAGAACTCAGTTATACCATCAGCAACAAAGGTAAGCTTTAATATTGGCTGTTAAAATAGGCCAGGGTCCATTGATGGTTGAGGAACAGCCTCACTGATTTGGAGTGTGGGAGTGTTTCTTACTGTCAGTTCTAGTGTTGGGGCTGGAGGAGGAATGGGTGAATGGGAAAAGGCTGTGGGTTGAGGCAGAGGCAAATGTTCAAGACAGATTATGGAGGCCTGCGAAGCCCACACTGAAGTTCAAATGAAAGAGACTGAAGGGGGAAAGGCAGACTAGAGAAGCCGAAGGTGGTCTGGATTAATTGGAAAGACCAAGGATGTAGGCCAAGGTAATAGCGTCTACACATTGCCAACATTTATGTGAGGAGCCTGAAGTGGAACAATGCTCCTGGGAATCCCTGTGGATGTAGAGCAACCATTCTCAGATTTCCTGGGAAGATAGCAGAGTAGGGAGCTCCAGAACTCAGTCTTTCTGCCAAAACAACTATTAAACAGACAGGAAAACTTATTCCAGCTACCAGTGCCCATTGCCCACCCTCATAGCAGGCCACCATGAGGCTGGCTGCTGATGACAGAAAGGGAATAAAAACCCTCTTCCCCATGAACAGAGATGGGCATGGCCAGTCGCTGAAATCAGGCTTTGATTAACAAATTCAGATCACTGGGTCCCAGCAATGAGGATAGCCATTGTCTCAACTTCCCTGGACAGGAGTGGAGTGACAGAGATTTTAAGACACAGCACTTCCTCAGGGCTGCAGGGTACAGTCAAAGGGCTGTGTTTGCTGGGCAGGCCAGGAAAGCTAAGCTCTGGGGGAGCCATCAAAGAAGATACTGGTCCCCTTCTTAAGCCCCTCAGCAGGGCACTTTGGAGCCAGTCTGCACCCCCTTTGTAGGTCCCTGGCCCACAAAGCCACTTTGTTGGCTGGGAAAGACTGACTTGGGAAAATCCTCTCCTGTGTGACTCGCCACTTAGAATTTGCCCTCCAGGAAAAAGCAGCCTGAGACAACAGAGGCAGACAGTTTAGGACAAAGGCCTACTGGCTTCAAATACCTGGGAGATGGAACCCTGTCTACTGGGAAGAAGCAGAGGGGACAACCAAACTCTTATAAACAGGGGAACTTCAAAACAACTAACAAGTGCAATGTTGGACAAGACAAGGGACCAGAAAGACAGATAAAACTTGCACACTCCATTCACCTTGAGCAGACCTTCCTCATAGGAGGACTGAAGCTCAAGAAAATCTCTGTCTGATCACCAGCTGATTGCAAAATCAAGAAACAAACATCCCAGGGAGTAAATCCCAGAGTCAACATCTTAAAACATTAAAATGTATAGTGTGCAACAAAAGAGTACAAGACAAAGAAACAGAAAATGATGGCCCATCAAAAGGAAAAGGTTAAAAATATAGAAAACACCAATGAAGATGAGAATGTGAACCTATCAAACAAAGCCTTTTAAAAAATGATCTTAAGAAAGATCAGGAGGGGCTTCCAGGAAGATGGCAGAATAGGATAGGCTGAGTTCACCCTGCTCCAAGGAACAGCTAGAGAAGTGGCAGAAAAATGACCAGGACAGTGGTTCCAGGGTGTAAGCAACCTGAGAAGGTCTTCTATACTACATAAGGAGGTCTTGGATGACAAAGCTCAGGAATTGAGATGCAGAGAATTGGGTGAGTGGACCCCATCGGGACTCCACTGGGGAAAAGAGGCCATGCCCCAGAAAGTGCCTGCCACCACAGCAAGCTTGGGACATCAACTCCCTCAGTTCCATAGCCTGAAGCTCCCTTGAGGAACTCGGAAGCCAGTAAAAAGCTTTCCCTGCTCTTAGAGGTCATCCAACTACTGCACAGAGCCTACAAGCCCCTTTCCAAACAGAGGTCTGGAACCCTCAGGAGTGCATGGACAGGTAGGTGGGAGCCAGGAGGCAAGCCAAGACATGGCCTACGACCACAGCACACTCATATGTCCCACCACCCCATGCACCACCACTCCGTGCCCCACATACATGCATATGTGTGCACACGCATGTGGCCCCCTGTGCCCCACCGTCCAGCACCCTGCAGCCCCATACCCCACTCTCCCAGTCCCTGCACCCGACTCCCCATGCACACACCAAAGATCTCCAAACAGAATAAATCCAAACAGGCCTTCCCCAAGGCACATACTAATCAGTTTGTCAAATGTTGAGAGAAGCAGAAAATCCTGCAAGTGGCAAGAGAAAAACAATCTACTACATACAAGGGAAACCAAATAAGACTGAGTTCAGTTTACTCAATTAGCACCCTGGAGGCGAGAAGGCAATGGTATGATATATTCAAAATCCTGAAAGAGAAGGACGTCCAGCCAAGAAATCTGTACCCAGCCAAACTATCCTTCAAAATTGAGGGAGAGATTAAAGATTTCATAGACAAAGAAGTCCTGAAAGAATTTGTCAACAAGAGACAGGCCTTCCAAGAAATACTAAAAGGAGTTCTGCTAGGTGAAAAAAAAAGACAGGAGAGGGAGGTCTGGAGGAGGGCACAGAATTGAAGAGTACCATTAAGGGTAATTTAAAGAATATAAAGAGATACCGGGAAAAGAATATATAGATCTGACAAATAAAATTAAAAAGATAAGAGGGTGGATTCAAGAAATGCATTTTCAGTAATAACTTTGAATGTTAATGGACTAAATTTACCAATTAAAAGATACAGATTGGCAGAATGGATTAAGAAACATAATTTAGCTATTTGCTGCTTACAAGAGACTCATCTTAGACATAAGGATACAAATAGATTAAAAGTGAAAGGATGGAAAAAGATTTTCCACGCAAGTTGTAACCAAAAGAAACCAGGAGTAGCTATACTAATATCAGACATTTTAGACTTTAAAAGTAAAACTTCATAAGAGAAAAAGAAGGATACTATATACTAATTAGAGGGTCAATTCACCAAGGAGATATAACAATCATAAATGTTTATGCTCCAATCAAGGAGCTTCAAAGTACATGAGACAGAATTCGGCAAAACTGAAGGGAGTGATAAATGTTCCATCAATAATAGTAGGAGACTTCAATACACCACTCTTCAATACACCACACAGAAGATCAATAAGGAGATAGAGAAGTTAAATAACCTGATAAATGAATTAGACCTAACAGACATATATAGGTCATTGCACCCTAAAGCACAAGGATACACATTCTTCTCTAGTGCTCATGGAACATTCTCCAGCATAGATTATATGCTGGGTCACAAAACAGGTCTGTATACATTTAAAAACATTGAAATTATTAAAAGCACTTTCTCTGATCACAATAGAATGAAGCTGGATCTCAATAACCACCAAAGAATGAGAACATTCATAAATATATGGAGATTAAATAACACACTCTTAAACAGCCAGTGAATCAAAGAAGAAATCACTAGAGTAATCAGTAGCCATCTGGAGATGAATGAAATTGAGAATACAACTTATCAGAACTTACAGGATGTGGCAAAGGCTGTGCTGCAAGGGAAATTTATTGCCCTAAATGTCCATATTAAAAAACATGAAAGAGCAAAAATCGAGGCCTTAACAGCACACCTGGAGGAACTTGAGAAAGAATACCAAACTAACCCCAAAGCAAAAGAAGAAGAGAAATAACAAAGATTAACACAGAGATAAATGAACGGGAGAACAAAAGAACAATAGAGAGAATCAATAAAATCAAAAGTTGGCTCTTTGAGAAAATAAATAAAATTGATGGGCCACTAGGAAGACTGACAAAGTAAAAAAAGAGAGAGGATGCAAATAAACAAAATCAGAAATGAGAGGGGGTGCATTACCACAGACCCTGAAGAAATAAAAGAAATCACAAGAGGATACTATGAGTATCTGTACACCAACAAACTAGACAACTTAGATGCAGAAAAATCATATAATCATCTCGATTGATGCTGAAAAAGCATTCGACAAAATTTAGCATCCTTTTCTGATAAAAACACTCCAAAAGCTAGGAATCAAAGGTAACTACCTCAATATAATAAAGGGAATATGAAAAACCGATAGCCAGCATCATATTCAATGGAAAGAGACTGAAAGCTTTCCCCCTAAGATCAGGAACAAGACAAGAATGCCCACTGTCAACACTATTATTCAACATTGGGCTAGAAGTTCTAGCTGGAGCAATCAGGCAGGACAAAGAAATAAAAGGCATGCAAATTGGAAAGAAAGAAATAAAACTCTCATTATTTGCAGATGATATGATATTGTACTTGGAAGATCTACAGTGAAGTTACTTGAGCTAATAAACAATCAGCAAGGTGGCAGGATATAAAATTAATGTGCAAAAATCAGTAACATTTCTATACACAACCAATGGTCTAGCTGAGGAGTCAGTTAAGGAAAAAATTCCATAAAAAGAATCAAGTACTTAGGAATGAACTTAACTAGGGACGTAAAGGACTTATACACCGAAAACTAAATAATATTGCTAAAAGAAATCAAAAGAGATCTAAATAGGTGGAAAGACATTCCCTGCTCTTGGATAGGAAGGTTAAATATAGTTAAGATGTCAATTCTCCCCAAATCGATCTACAGATTCATCACAGTACTAATCAAAATCCCAATAACCTACTTTGAAGATTTGGAAAAACTAATTACCAAATTCATCTGAAAGGGAAAGAGACCCCAAATAGCTAAAAACATCCTTAAAAAGAAGAACAAAGTAGGAAGATTAACACTCCCTGACTTTAAAACCTATTATAAAGCCACAGTGGTCAAAACAACATGATACTGATACAAAGATAGAAGAATTGACAAATGGAATGAAATCAAGAGTGCAGTAATAGACCACCAAATCTATGGTCAACTGATTTTTGACAAGGACCCCAAATCCTCTGAACTGGGACAAAATAATCTTTTCATTAGTTGGACATGGAAGAACTGGATATCAATAGCCAAAAGAATGAAAGAGGACCCCTATTTACACCCTACACAAAAATTAACTCAAAGTGGCTCAAACACCTAAATATAAGAACTAGCACCATAAAACGTCTAGAAGAAAATGTAGGGAAACATCTTCAAGACCTAGTTATAGGAGGTAGCTTCCTAAACTTTATGCCCAAAACACAAGCAACAAAAGAAAAAATAGATAAGTGGAAACTCCTCAAAATCAAATGCTTCTGCACTTCAAAAGACTTTGTCAAAAAGGTGAAGAGGCAGCCACCTCAATGGGAGAAAATATTTGGAAATAAATCACATATCAGACAAAGGTTTGATTTCCTGTACATACAAAGAAATCATACAACTTAACAACAAAAGAACAAACAACTCAATTATAAAATGGGCTAAAGATATAAATAGGCATTTTTTCTGAAGAGCAAATACAGATGGCTCAAAAGCACATGAAGAGATGCTCATTTTCACTGGCTATAAGGGAAATGCAGATTAAGAACACAATGAAATACCACCTCACACCTATAAGAATGGCTGCTATTAAACAAACAGGAAACTATAAATGTTAGAGAGAATGTGGAGAAACTGGGGCACTTATGCACTGCTGGTGGGAATGTATAATGGTGCAGCCACTATGGATGACTGCTTGGCAGTTCCTTAGGAAACTAAATATCGAGTTGCCCTATGACCCAGCAATAGCACTACTTGATACATATCCAGAAGAGCTGAAAGCAATGACACAAACAGATGTTTGTATACTGATATTCCTAGCAGCACTACTCATAATCACCAAAAGATGGAAACAAACCAAATGCCCATGAAAAGACGACTGGATCAACAAAATGTGGTATATACATATGATAGAATATTATGCAGCAGTAAGACAAAATGACATCATGAAGCACATGACAAGATGGATGAGCCCTGAGGACATAATGCTGAATGAAATTAGCCAGACACAAAAGGATAGATACTGTATGATTCCACTTTTATGACCAGTATAAAGGTATAATCAGAGGCCTATAATACAGAATATAGGGGACTTAGAGATACATAGAAGCCAGAGATGGGTGAACTGCTAGCTAATGAGATTGAACTCCAATGTAAGGGAATAGATAGGAGTGAAGGTGGTTCTCCAGTGGGTCTGTAAGTAACAATATCGTATTGAAGATGGACAGGACTGAAAGGGGTTGTATAGATCTATGTGTCCCACTGATTAACACTAGATATATGAATTGGTTCTCACAAGAATTACTTCAAAGATATGATTCTTGTATAAAGAATGTCTAAATCCAGGGTACAGGGGAAAAACTACTATTGCATGCTATGAGCTATGTTCAAAAGGAAACCATCAGCACTACCACAGCAACAGCAGAAGTAAATAATGGGGGGAAGAACAAGAGTTAAAAGGAGGTTTCGATTTTTTATTGGGCGAGGATGTGTTTATTGGCTTTCTTTCTCTTGGGAACAATGAAATTATCTAAAATTGAGAATGGTGATGGACTGTGGACTTTGGGCCCTCTACATGATGCCCGATGAATACAGGTCACTGAAGGATGCACTGACAGAGTAGATTGGCAAACGATGGTGTGTACTTAAGAACGAAGGTTGTGCTGCTACGAAAAGGAACAATGTCGTGAGGCATGCAATGATGTGAATGAACATGTGGGACATTGGTGAGACAAAATAAGCCAGAAACAAAAGAACAAGAATGGTATGGTCATCTTTAGAAAATGCTTATAAGAAAACAGGCCTAGGCTGTAAGTTTTTAGAGCAGACACATTAAGCCTGGAGTGGTGATTATTTCTGGATTTTGAGTGCTGTTATATATATATATAAGCTGATATTTAGGGATAAGAATGAAGCTGAACAGATTGGGGTTAAAGCAATTCAAAACATAGGGGTAAGGACGACAATGTCTATATTTTAGAACCACACATAGTCTTTGAGACCAATGGAAGAAAGGTTTATTTGGTCTGGAACTGAAATTTTCTGTAGTGCATAATCTAATACAACCTATATGTATAGCTCATTTGAACAACTGAAACACAGGGAGCAGAGAAAAAGAAAGAGATCCTTTAATTCTGTATAGATTATTGTATTGCCTGGATACATTCTAGAGTACATTAGGCAGATAATCAGAAAGTATTGGCAAAGTCCCCTGAGGATGGGAGAAAGAACATGGAACTGTTAAACCTTACCATCAGGGGAATCTCCTGATACTGTGTCAAACTTTAAGGACACCCAAATCAATAGGCTATGCCCTCGATCATGAGGCTTACTCTTATGAAGCTTATGTAGGTAGTAGAGAAGTTTAGACTACCTATAGGCATGCCTAAGAGTTACTTCTGGAGGACCTTTGTTGTTGCTCAGATGTGGCCTCAGTCTCTCTAAGCCCAACTCTGCAAGTGAAACCATTGCCCTCCCCTGTACATGGGACATGACATCCAGGGGTGAAAATCTTCCTGGCAATGTAGGAAATGACTCCTAGGGATGAATCCAGACCTCGCATGGTGGGATCAACAATTCCATCCTGACCCAAAGTGGGGAAATATGTATAATTGATAAAGTATCAGTGGCATAGAGAGTTCACATAGAGTCAAGAGGCTACTCTAGAGGTTGCTCTTACAGAAGCTTCAGGTAGACCTTGCTACCTATCATAACCTGCCAACCCCCAAGCAGGACCATTCCAGTCAATCCTAAAGAGCACCTAGGGCAATATATAAGATTCCACAAGGGTTCCAGGCACTACAGTAACTTTACAGAAACCTACAACTTCCAGATGGGTCCCTGGTCCAGATAAGTCCTGAAACCTAGCTTAGCCTCTCCAGAACATCAGATAGTTCCATCTCCCTACCCTATATTAGTGACAGGCCCTTCCAATATGAAAAATTTAGAATTGCCATAGCCTAAACAGCCCTAAAGAGAGGGATGGAAAGATCAAAGGTGATGGTGGAGTTATACATAGAAGATAGGATTTAATAAATAAATATGAATACTGAATCATTAAATTAAATATCTCCTTTAGTTTCCAGTAATTTAGAGCAGCTAGAAGTAAAAACCTAAAATTGTGAAATTATAACCCATGTCAAACTCTGAAATACATTCTACAACTAATTGTGCTGCTGTGCTATAAATTGAAATTTATAGGTTTTTTGTATATATGTTATTTTTCACAACAAAAAGAAGGAAAAAATTCAATTGTGATGAAGCAGCTAGAAGGAAAAATATGAGAGGATCATATGGTAGCCCATGACAAACTCTGGGATCTGTCCTGTAACTACTTGTTGATGAGTGCTTTGAAAACTATTGCTTTTTTATTTCTTTGCTTTGTATATATTTTATACTATACAATAAAAAACTTAAAAATACAAAAAAATGAAGGAGAGATTAAGACATTCTCTGAGAAACAAAAGCTGAGGGAATTCATCACCATTAGACCTGCTCTACACACAATGCTAAAGGAGGTTCTTCAGACTGAAATGAAAGGACACTAGAGGTTTAATGCAGCATAAATAAATAAAGACCTGTAGTAAAAGTAACCATTTGAATAATTACTAATGTCAATATGTTATACTGTTTGGTATTTAATCTCACTTTTTACTTCCTACAAATGCTAAAATACAAAAGCATAAAAAGTAATGATAAGTCTAGGTTTTTGGACATACAATATACAAAGATATAATGGTAACAAGTGAAAAAAAGCTGAGGGACAGAGGGTTATAGGAAGTATATATGTGCCTGTTATTGAAGTTAAGTAGGTATCCATCCAAATATGATTGTCATATATTTAGGATGTTAAATTTTAATGCCATGATAATCACAGGAAAGTAGTTGAAAAATATATCCAGATAAAAGTGAGAAGGCAAGCAATACAACACAACACACAAAAAAAGCAAATAAATATAAATGTAGCCTTTAACAGAAGAGAGTAACAAAAAAAAGCATAAGATATACAAAGACTAAAATAGCAAAATGGTGTTAGAAAATTTTGCATTATCAGTAGTGATGTAAATGTAAATGCATTAAACTCTCCAGTCAAAAGGCAGAGATTGGCAGAATGGATAAAAAAGCATGACCCAACCATAAGCTGTCTGTAAGACACTTACCTTAAAGTCAAAGATACAAGTAGGCTGAGAGTGAAAGGATGGGAAAAATATATACCATGCAATTAGTATGCAAGTAGGTTGAGAGTGAAAGGATGGGAAAAAATATACCATGCAAATAGTAAACAAAAGAGAGCTGGAGTGGCTATCCTAATATCAGACAAAATAGACTTAAGTCAAAAACAGTTAAGAGGGGAAAAGATGGTCATTATATACTGATAAAGAGAAAATTTGACAGGAAGCTGTAACAATTATAAATATATATGTACTTAACAGCAGAGCCCCAGAATATATCAAGCAAATACTGACAGATTTGAAGAGAGAAGCTGATGGTTCTACATTAACAGTAGGAGACTTCAACACATCACTCTTGATAATGGATAGAACATCTAGTCAGAAGTTCAATAAGGAAGTAAAGGACTTGAATGATACACTAAACCAGCTATACCTAACGGACATAAATAGAATACTGCACCCAGTGAAAAGAGAATACATATTGTTCTTCAGAGCACATGGATCATTCTCCAGGATAGACCACATGTTGGTCAGAAAACAAGTCTCAATACATTCAAAATATTGAAATCATTCAATGTATTGTCCAACCACAACAGAATGAAGGTAGACATCAACAACAGAGGGAGAAAGGAAAAATTCACATATATGTGGAAATTAAACAACATACTCAAACAACAAATAGATTAAAGAAGAAATCAGAAGCAGAATTTGGAACTATCTTGAGGCAAGTGAAAACAAAAATACACATAATAAAACTTATGAGATACACTGAACACAATGCTGAGAGGGACGTTTAGAGCTTTAAACACATTTAAAAAAAAGAAAGACTTCAAATAATAAACCTAACCTAAAAACAAGGGGAACTAGACAATAAGAGCATGCTAATTCCAATGTGGGCAGAAGTAAGGAAATAAAGATCAGAGTGGAGATAAACAAAATAGAAAACAAACATATAAATAAAAACCAAAATAGAATCAATGAAACCAAGAATGGGTTCTTTGTAAAGATCAATAAAATCAACAAACCTTTAGCTAGACTAACAAAGAAAATAAGAGGGTACTGTGGTAGTTAGATTCAGTTGTCAACTTGGCCAGGTGAACATACCTAGTTTTGTTGCTGTGGACATGAGCCAATGGTAGGTGAACCTCATCTGTTGCTAATCACATCTACAGTCGGTTAGGAGGCGTACCTGCTGCAATGAATGATGTTTGACTTAATTGGCTGGTGCTTAAATGAGAGAGCACAGTGTAGCACAGTCCAAGCAGCCGGCATTCCTCATCTCAGCACTCGCAGCTCAGCCCAGGCCTTTGGAGATGCAGAAAGAAGTCACCCCGGGGAAAGTTGTTGGAACCCAGGGGCCAGGAGAGAAGGCCAGCAGAGACCATCCTGTGCCTTCCCACATAAGAAAGAACCTCAGTGGAAAATTAGCTGCCTTTCCTCTGAAGAACTAACAAAATAAATCCCCTTTTATTAAAAGCCAGTCCGTCTCTGGTGTGTTGCATTCTGGCAGCTAGCAAACTAGAACGGATACAAATAACAAAAATCAGAAATGAAAAAGGGTACGTCATTATCAACCCGCTGGCATAAAAATACTATAAGAGGATGCTATGAACAACTGTACACCAATAAATTAGATAACCTATATGAAATGGGCAAATTCTTAGAAACACACAAATTAACTACATTGACTCAAGAAGAAATAGAAGATCACAGCAAACCAATTATTAGTAAAGAGATTGAATCAGTAATCAAAAACATCCCAACAAAGAAAAGCTGAGGACCAGAGGACTTCACAGGGGAGTCCTAACTAACATTCCAAGAAGACCTAACTCCAGTTACGCTCAAACTCTTTAAAAAATCAAACAGTGGGGAATACTCCATAACTTATTCTATAAGACCAACATCACCCTCATACCAAAGCCGGATAAAGATGCCACAAGAAAAGAAAACTACAGACCAATATCTCTTATGAATATAGTTGCAAACAACCTCAGTAAAATACTAGCAAACCAAATCCAATAGCACAGTAAAAGAATTATACGCCATGATCAAATGGGCTTTACCTCTGGTATGCAAAAATTATACATAAGAAAATCTCATAATATAAGAAAATCAATCAATGTGATGTATCACACAGAATGAAGGGAAAGCAGTTATATGATCATCTCAATTGATGTAGAGAAGACACTGGACAAAATGCGGCATGATTTCTTGATAAAAACATGTTGAAAACTAGAAATAGAATGAAACTTCCTTAATATGAGAAAGGGCACATATGAAAAGCCCACAGGAACATCCTACTTAATGGTGAAATACTGAAAGCTTTCCCTCTAAGATCAGGAACAAGACAAGAATATCCACTATCACCACTGTTATTCAACATTGTATTGGAAGTTCTTGCCAGAGCAATTTGGCAATACAAGGAAATAAAAGGCATCCAAATTGGAAAAAAAAAAGTGAAACTTTTCCTATTTACAGATGATATGATCCTATATACAGAAAACCTTGAAAAATCCACAACAAAGCTCCTAAAGCTAATAAATAAATTCAGCAAAATGTCAGGGTACATGACCAACACTCAAAGTCAGTAGTATTGTTTCTATACATAAGCAGGGAAAAATTGGAAGAAGAAATCAAGAAAAAAAATTCCATTCACAATAGCAACTAAAACAATCAAATGTCAAAGAATAAATCTAACCAAGGATGTAAAGGGCTTGTACATAGAAAACTAGAAAACATTGTTAAAAGAAATTTTAAAAGTCCCAAATAAATGGAAGGATATTCTGTGTTCATGGATTGGAAGGCTAAATATGGTTAAGATGTTAAGATTACTGTTTTAGTTTGCTAATGCTTCCAGAATGCAATATACCAGCTTTTATAAAGGGTATTTATTAAGTTACAAGTTTACAGTTCTAAGCCATAGAAATGTCCAAACTAAGACATCCAGAAAAAGATACCTTAATTTAAGAAAGGCCAATGGCATCCAGAACATCTGTGTCAGTTGGGAAGGTATATGGCTGGAGTCTTCTGGTTCTTTGGCTTCTGTTTTCAAGCAGTTTCCCCAGGGGTGTTTTCTTTCTACATCTCCAAACATCTCTGTCTGTGTCATCTCAGGGCTCTTTGCCTCTCTGTGAGCTCTCTTAAAGACTCCAGGAAACCAATTAAGACCCATCTGGAATGGGTGGAGTCACATCTCCATCTAATTAAACAGCCCAACTCACAATTGGTTGGGTTATATCTCCATGGAAGTAATCTAATCAAAAGAACACAACCTATTTGAATGGGTCAATCTCCATGGAAACAATTTAATCAAAGTTTTCCACCTTAAACAATAGGTCTGTCCCCACAGATTGGACTAGGGAAAGAACATGACTTTCCTGGGGTACACAACAGTTTCAAACTATCACAACTACCCAAAGTAATTTATAGCTTCTTTGCAGTCCTATCAAAAAATTCTAACAATCTTCTTTGCAGAAATGAAAAAGCTAATCACCAAATTTATATGGAAGGGAAGGGACCCCAAATAGCTCAAGTCACCTTGAAAAAGAAGAATGAAGTGGAGGACTCACACTTCCTTATCTTAAAATTTATTACAGAGCCACAGTAATCAAAACAGCATGGGGCAGGCCGCCGTGGCTCAGCAGGCAGAGCTCTCACCTGCTATACTGGAGGTCTGGAGTTCGATTCCTGGTGTCTCCTGCCCATATGCAAATAAAAAAAAATTAAAAAAAAGCAAAACAGCATGGTACTGGAATAAGGACAGACATATGGACCAGTGGAATAGAATTGAGAACTCAGAAATCAATCCTCACATTTATAACCAACTGATTTTTGACAAGGTGACAAAGACCACTCAATTGGGAAAGAATAATCATTTCAACAATGGTGCTTGGAAAATGGATCTCCGTTTGCCAAAAAAAATGATGACCATACCATATACAAAAATAAACTTAAAATTTATTAAAGACAGTAATATAAGAGCTAGAAATATCAAACTCCTAGAAGAAAACATAGGGAAGCATCTTCAGGACTCTACATTAGGCAATGGTTTATTAGACTTTAAATTCAAAGTTCAAGCAACAAAAGTAAAAATACATAAATGGGACCTCATCAAAATTAAAAATGTTTTTCATCAAATGGACATTTGGGTTGCTTCCATCTTTTGGTAATTGTGAATAATGCTGCTGGTAACATAAGTGTTCAAATATCTGTTTATTATGAAAGTAAAACAACTGACACAATGGGAGAAAATATTTGGAACCACATATCCAATAAAGGATTAATATCCTGAATATATAAAGAAATCCTTCATCTTAACAACAAAAAGATAAACAACCCAATTTAAAAATGGGCAAAAGACTTGAACAGACAGCTCTCCAAAAAAGATATACAAATGGCTAGAAAGCATTTGAAAAGATGCTCAACATAATTTGCCACCAAGGAAACACAAATCAAAACCACAATGAGATACCATTTTACACCCATTAGAATGGCTGTTATTAAAAACAGAAAATAACAAGTGTTGGAGAGGATGAGGAGAAAAAGGAACACCCATTCATTGCTGGTGGCAATGTAAAATGGTGCAGCTATTCTGGAAGACAATCTAGTGTGCCTCAGAAAGCTAAGTATAGAACTACATATGACCTGGCAATCCCTCTACTGGGTATAATCCCCAAAATATTGAAAACAGGGGCTTAAACAGATATTTGAACACTTATGTTACTAGCAGCATTATTCACAATTAACAAAAGATGGAAGCAACCCAAATGTCCATTAATTGATGAATGGATAAACAAAATGTTGTATATGCATGCAATGGAATATTATAGCCATAAAAAGAGTAAAGTCCTGACACATGCAACAACATGGATGAACCTTGAAGATATAGTGTTGAGTGAAATAAGTCAGACACAAAAGGACAAATATTGTATGATCTCACTGATTTGAAACAATAAGCGGATTCATAGAGTCAAAATCTAGAATATAAATTACCAGGGGACAGAACGGGGAAAGGGACTGAGAAGTTCAGGCTTAAAATATACAGGTTTCCTGTTTGGAATGATGGAAATGTTTTTGTTATTGATGGTGGTGACAGTAACACAACATTGTGAACACAACAGCACTAAGATATATATTTGAATATGATTAAAATGGGGAAATGTTAGATTGTATATATGGTAAAAGAATTAAAAATTAAAAATAATCCATGGAACTACACTGCACAAACAGTTAACCATGAACTTTAATTAATAGTATGGTTGTAAAAATGTGCTATCACTAATTGTAACAAAGTTCCACATGAATGCAGGGTGATAGTGGTGGGGTGGATGGGGGAATCCTGTATTTTATGCATGATTATTCTGTAAATCCACAGCTTCTTTAATAAAAAGAAAGCCACCATCCCCACTTCCAACTATGGATCTATTTGTATAGGAGTAAGAGAAAAGGACATTAAGAGAAGGAGGTAGGGATAAAGAGAAGTTGGCTCCAATAAGGATTGCCTGCATCCCTAGGGCATGATTTTAACCTAGAGAAAGGAAGACCAAAACAAAAGGTCACCATTACCAAAGGGGGATTTCCAAAAACAATCAACAATAACTGAGAAATCAAGCAATTGCAGACCTCACTTCCTGCTGATTTTATGAGGATGCTTTTCTCTTATTTGGAGTTGTGGGTCCACAGGGAAGATGTGCTATAGTATTATAGAGTTTGGGGGAAAGAAATATTTTTTCAGGTGCTACAGCTGCAGAGCAATTTTAATTCCATGGGGAAGCTGCATGGTCAGCCACAAGTACTTTTGCCAAAGTTGAACAGCAAATAACTGTGGAATAAATAAAATTCTCCTGCGATGGACAGCAGATTAGAACCCACTGATCTGAAGCTGTACGATCAAAAAATTATACCACCGCTCCCCACACCCAGTCAAAGCAAACCAAAAAGCCCATTTGAGACCCTTGAGACACTCCCAACCATAGGTCTTTATCTTTGATGGTTGCTGGTAGCTTCAGTTCAATAATTATAATAAACAGATAGACTGTCATTGGAAATTACCACAGCTGTTCTTTTGCAAAGACAGGATATGGTTTCCTGATAAAGAACATAACCTTTAATATCAGTTAAAATCCTCACTTCATAATTCCTAGTCTCAAAATGTCTTCTTTGCAACATTAATATGTATATATAAATTAGTAAAACTGATCAAACTGTGAATTTCATGATATGTGAATTACATAATAAAGCTGTTTAGAAAAAGAGAGAGAGAGAGAAGGACTGGGAAGTGTATGCTGCTTCACCATCTCTAACATGCAAGGGAATAATATTTCTAAAAATATATACACATATATGACATTTGGTTTATCCTTTCCTTAGTTGATGGACACTTGTTTTTCACATCTTTTGGCTTTTGTGAATAATGCTATTCTGAACATTGGCTTTTAAGTATTTGAGTCCCATGTTTTCAATTCTTTGGGATATATATCTAGGAGTAGAATTGGTTGATCATATGGTGTGCCGGTTTGAAGCTATTATGTACCCCAGAAAAGCCACATTTTAATCCTGATCCAATCTTGTGCAGGTAGCCATGTTTCTTTTAATCCTGATTCAGTGTGGAAACCTCTGATTAGATTATTTCCACAGAGAATGACCTACTCAATTGTGGATGCAGCATTTCATTAGATTACTCCCCGGAGATACGACATGCCCAATTGTGGGTGTGACCTTTTGATTAATAGAGATGTGACTCTGCCCAGTCAAGGTGGGTATTGATTAGTTTACTGGAGTCTTTTAAAAGGGGAAACATTTTGGAGGAAGTTCAGATGCTTGGAGAACAGTTGTTTCAGAGCTGACAGAGATGTGGACATTTGGAGATGCTTGGAGTGCGGACAGAGAGAGCAGACACCTAGATATGGATGTTTGGAGATGCACAGCTCAGCAGATGTTGCCATGTACCTTCCATGAAATGTGAAGCAAGATAGTCCCAGAGGTGTGTCCTGGAGGAACTAAGTGAAGGCCCACAGAGGCTTAAAGAGGAAATCATGAGCATCAGAAGCTGGAAGCTACAGAACTGAGAACAAGGGCAAGCAGATGCCAGCCACGTGCCTTCCCATGTGATAGCCATCTGCCTTTCTTGAGTCAAGGTATCTTTCTCTGGATGCCTTAGCTTGGACATCTTTATGACCTTAGACCTATAAACTTGTAACTTAATAAATTACCTTTTTAAAAGCCATTTCATTTCTGGTATACTGCATTCCGACAGCTTTAACAAACCAAAACATATGGTAATTCTATGTTTAAATTTTGAGGAACTGCCAAACTTTTCCACAGTGGCTGCACCATTTTACATTCCACCAACGTTGTGCTAGTGTTCAAATTTCTCCACATCCTTTTCAACACTTATATTCCGATTTTTTTTAGAAATATTATTCCCTTGCATGTTATAGATGGTGAAGCAGCATACACTTCCCAGTCCTTCTCTCTCTCTCTTTTTCTATACAGCTTTATTATGTAATTCACATATAATAAAATTCACAGTTTGATCAGTTTTACTAATTTATATAGTTGTGCAATCATCACCAAGATCCAGTTTTAGGATACTTCCATTTACTTCCTGAAAATTGTTCTTGCGCCTATTTGCAGTCAATCCCTGTTCCTGGCAACCACTGGGCAACCACTGATCTGCTTTCTATCTCTAAAGATCTGCTTTTTGTTGAAATTTCATAGAAATGGGACCACACAATATGTGGTCTTTTGTGGCTCTCTTCTTTCATTTTGCATAATGTTTTTGAGGTTCATCCATGTTGCCCAGTACTTCTCTTACCAATCCCAATTTTTCAACCTGCTTTTACAGGAAACAAAAATGGGTTGGGAATTGCCTGCAGCCCACCCCTAGCTGGCAGTTCTCTACACACCCAATATCCAGTGAGACACACAGCATGCCGACAGAGTGGACACGGGCAAAGCTGTGGTGGCCAGGCTCTGGCTGAAGCTGCAGCTTCTGGTGCTTCTTTTATGAAGCAGACTTATTTAAATCAAACAACTGCCATAACACTTTGAAGTAACTTCTCCCAGAATTCCTTGGCTGCCCCAAGTCCAACTAAAGCCACCACCCCAGGAGTAGCAGTGCCCTGCAGTATACAGCCTGCATCCTCATGGTCTCACTCTCCCTTTTACATTGCTATTGTTAAAAGACTCAGGCCAAGAACATCTATGCTTCCCCAGCTTCTGAACCCAATCCAAATGGCATCTAAAGTCCACTGTGGCAAGGACAAACAGGTCTTCATGAAATCTACTGGTTCCATACTTCACTGACTCAGAAAATGTTAAGAATCCCAAATTTGATGGGTTTGAAGAACATGTGAAGGATGTGACTAGAAGATGGAATGCCAATATTAAATCCTCTAGAGTTTCATGTAGAAGACGAATGAGACAACATCCAAAATGAAGTGATGATTTCCTTAAATGTGAGTTAAGAAATATGGACACTTAAAACTCTACCTTGAGAAGCAAATAGATTTTATCTTATCTAGAGAGAAACAATGGGGGTGGGATGAAGATTCAGTTTACATTTGGTACATTAAATATACAGGTCCATGAAATGATTAGGTAATATAAAAGCTTCCATGATTCTATTTATACACTAAAACGAACCTCCAGGTTTTACTGTAAATTCTCCATGTATTCTGTCACCAACACTAAGTTAATGCAGATAAACTCAGGATAAAAGTTTTACATTATTAAGCTATCATTGTTCTCTTGGGAACTGAACTCCTATTTCTGAGGCTGTGGATATAACATTGTATTTGAATTTTTAATGTAGTAAACTGACATTGCCAATGCAATGACGTATTGGAATTTATCCCCCAATGTATGCATAATGAATAAATCTTGCTTATACATTTATTAAATCAAACAGTAGGTATTTCCCATCACATTCCCATCCAACAACAGCACCTGATTTAACTAAACTGATTTTGAAAAGCAGAAGGGCATTGATCTCAACCAATTTCAAAATGATGCTTTTTTTCTGCATATGTTAAATAATTTTTACAATTTAATAAGTGATCTACTTTGAAAGTAAAATGGACAGGTCTTAGAAATTTAAATGGAAAATGTGATGGAGCCAACAATAATGCAAATCCAGTATTTGGGACATGAAGACTGGAACCTACCCTGCATTAAATTTGCAAAAACTTTTATATGCTTTCTGCAAATACTTTTTTTTTGTAACTTTATGAATCAGAATAGCCACACTTGGAACACTTTCTGTATCAGTTAATATTTTTAGATAGTTGGAACTTGGTCTTAAGCCTAAATTCAGCTTCATTCTGGAAAATAAATCTTTTACAACTGCCTCAATGTACAGAAACCTTTTTAAAAATAGACACCGATGTATGAGGGTAGCTCGGTGGTAGAATTCTCACCTGCCAAGGGGGAGACTGGGATTCGATTCCCAGCCCTTGCACTTCCCAAAACAAACAAAAGCAAAGAAACCAACAAAAACAAACCAACAAAATTCAACAAACAGTCTTGCAATAACGGGCTACTCACCTGCCATATCACATAGAAAAAAAAAAATAGACACCCATGAAGTTTTTTGTTCTCATGGACATACACTGATGCTTAGATGTTCCAGAATCCAATATGGCTGTAATAATCTTGTCACTCATTTTTTTCCTTCTTTAGAAACCAACATAGGAACAACCATATCCAACAGATCTCAAGCTACTATGTATGTGAATGAACGTTCCCTTTTGCTTCCTATCTGAACGTTAAAAAATCTGTTTTGGATTGTATGTTATGTTTGTATAATTATGCTTTGATTCATAGTAATTTCTCATGTTATGGAATAGATTTGCCTTGAAAACAAACTGTTAAAAATGGCTGAAATAGAAAAAAATAGACTGGAAATTTTGGAAAATTTCTCAGCAACTTGGTCTAAGCCTAGAGAAGCTGCCAAAATGAACTAAAAGCACACTGAAAGTTTCATGTTATTCTGGGACTTGTTTATAAGAATACTGCTGATGTCTCTTTCCTCCTTCTGTTTTTAAAGAAAATTGACTGTATTGGCAAAACAATATTCATTTCCCCTTTTTACCTTCCTGTTCTTGTCTACAAACTTACATAATGTATACATTAATTTGACCCATCGTGTAGATTCAAAATATGATATTCTGTACTTCTTTTACTTTACCATCAAGAGCTTTTTAAAATAATGATAAATTTGCACTCTAGTTTCTACACTCTAACACTTGGGAACTGAAAAGATGTAACTGTTTTTTTTTTCTGGAATTTAACACCATGACAGTCACTCATTTATTCAATGAAGTGCAAGTTCTTGTAGCTCTACTTTATATGGAACTCTAGATGAATTCAGCATCTCACAGTCCAAAGATTTTTGCATTGCTGGTGAAGTTGTTTGTTTAAGAGACGATAACAAAAGAGAAAAGCTCCAGTACTTATTTTTCTTGCTAATAAGCAGGTACCAAAATAGTATATTCTGACTATCCCCTCAAATTACTCAAAACTTTAACCACAATAATACATGGACTTTGAAGAGTGGGTGGTTGGAATTTCTGATAAACCCACCCTTAAAAGACTAAAACACACAAAAGTTACTAAAAGAACTAAAAAGAGAATCACAGACTATGACAAGTTGGGGTGGGGAGAAGGAGTTGAAGGATCCAGGCTGATATCAACCCCCTTTTGGTCACATTTTTAATCAAATAAAGTAAGAAATAGTCTGTGTCATATCTCTTTTGCTAATTCCTGGCAGCTGTGTGTAACTCTGTCCAGCCCCACTGAATCGGACTCTGTCAGTGTTGCAGCCCCACAGGTCCCCTATGGCTTCAGAGGACAAGTCCTGTGCACACTGGCTTTCTCCCTTAGCCCCTGTGTCCAGAAACCAGGGCCTTCCCTGCCACTGGGGCATGCTCAGCCCAGCAATAGGACTAGCCAGAAGGACTCAGAGGTGACACTCTGAGGAGCGGTCCGTGGGGAGGGTGAGAGGAACGAGAGCGTGGGTGAACAAACCCACGAGCCTCCTCACCCCTTGGTGGGACAATCTGGATGGGTGCTCTGCACAGACTATCAGAGGGTCTCAGCAGGACTGAGCCTCACTTGCCCTCAGACGTAACCTGCTTATTGACTTATCCTTTTTGGCTTTTCTCCCTCCCCCTCCCCCTTCTCCACTTCCTCACTCTGCTTCGTGGTGCTCACTTTCCAAGTATAATACTCCAAATCCTTTACCTGAAGGTCTGCATTTGGGGGAATCCAACAAAGACACTTACCACAATTTTTGATGAGTATAGACTCTAAGGGGATTCTATTACCTTCTTTCCTCAGACATTTCTGAGTCATCATCCCGAGGAAGGCCTGAAGGAAAGAAACCAAAATGAGCAGAGGTGTACAAAATAGTGGCTCTATTCTCAAGTAGCGGCACTACCGAGGTTACCATGCCTCTTTAATGATGTTGTAAACATTGTGGTCTGACCCACAGGGGCGGGAGATGGGGACTGCTCTGAACATTTTACACCCAGGAACTGATTTAATTCTCACCACAACCTCATAGAGTGAGTGCTAGTTTGCCCTCATTTTACAAGGAGGAAACTGGGAGGTTAAAGTACCGCGCCTGAGGTCCCAGGCTGAAAGGGGCCAAGCCAGGACTGAAACTCAGACAGCTGGCTTCCCAACTCCGCTTCCAGCACAGTCCTGGGCACATAAGAGGTGTCTGATAATTGTGTGCTTGATTTGAGAGTTACTACGTAGAAGGAAAGGAAAGAAGGCGGTTCATCTAATATCTTCAAATGTTTAAAGGAGTTCTGTAAAATAAAAGGGCTTTTTACTCTTGTTGAGCCACAAACACTTCCTGCAGTCTGGTAAAGCTCAAGACATCCAATGCAGAATAATATTTCTAAGTGCATAAAGGAAAATACATAGGTTCACAAAGGAAACCAGTGACCTTGAAATGCATTTATCAAAATGGTACCCAAAACTGTGATATGGTAATAAATCCAGCCTTTGGGGGTCATTACACATCAGAGTGGGCTCCATAAAAGTGTTGAGCCTGGTGTGAGACTGGCGAGAATGGGCTGAGCTGTCCAGATGGCTGGGTGCTTTCAGGATAGACATGCCTGGTTAACTCTAGAAACCTGAACTTCAAGACCTCTTTCCTCCAGTCCACTTTTCACCTTCATCCACTTTCTAAAAAATGCAGATGTGGTTGAGTTTCTCACTCCCATTCTCCAGAGAATAAAGTTAAGGGTGCTAGATGACATTCAAGGACAGCAACCAGATCTGACCTTATTACTATCTTACTGATCCCAGTCCCACTTGCCGGCTCCGGCACGGACTTCAGTGGCACCCACCTGCTCGTCTGGAATGAGCATCTCTGTGACCGAATCCTCCTCTCCCAATGGAAACTTCGCAAAGCCTTACCTGAGATCCCTTCTCCCAGGTAGAATTAATCATCCCTCCTCTGAGCTCCCATCACTCCTTCCACATACCACTACTGTGGTGTAATAATACATTCTATTATTGTTGTCGTGAACATAGATTAGCCTCCACTCCACAAACAATATTTTATTAATCTCAAACAGAGTCCAAGCAGAGTATCCAGCCCTGCATGAGAGTTGAGCAAATGTTGCTTAAACTTGATTTAGGGGGTGGGGGTTGCCTCTTAACATGGATCCTGGATCTTTAAGAGGCTGGGAATGAAGTTTGAAGTGGCCCACCGCAATTGTGAAACTTCCTTTTTACATGAATGTTCACCTTAAACATTCATGTAAAACAGATTGCCTCTTCCATAACAAATTAATGCTTGTTACCAAAATAATGTTTTTATTATTCTTGCCCCAATTTTTACGTAAATGGACATTTTCCTTAAAAAAAAAAA
>PVIY010031502.1:0-29871 GCA_004026745.1 Myrmecophaga tridactyla | reverse complement strand
TATCATTATTCAATCATCCTCAAGAAACATGGCTACTGGAACACAGCTCTACATTTTCAGGCAGTTCCCTCCAGCCTCTCCATTACATCTTGAATAACAAGGTGATATCTACTTAATGCATAAGAATAACCTCCAGGATAACCTCTTGACTCTGTTTGGAATCTCTCAGCCATTGACACTTTGTCTCATTTCACTCTTCTCCCTTTTGGTCGAGAAGGTTTTCTCAATCCCTATGCTAAATCTCAGCTCATTCTCGGGTTTTTCTCAATCCCTTGATGCTGAGTCTCAGCTCACTCTAGGATCTCTGTCCCACATTGCCAGGAAGGTCCACACCCCTGGGAGTCATGTCCTACGTAGACAGGGGGAGGGTGGTGAGATTGCTTGTTGTGTTGGCTGGAGAGAGAGGCCACATCTGAGCAACAAAAAAGGCTCTGTTGGGGATGACTCTTAGGCCTAAATTTTAAGTAGACTTGGCCTATCCTCTGTGGGCTTAAGTTTCATATGAAGAAACCCCAGGACTGGGGGCTCAGCCTATAGCTTTGGTTGTCCACACTGCTTGTGAGAATATCAAGAATTCAACTTGGGGAAGTTGAATTTCTCCCCATTCTCACCATTCCCCGAAAGGAGCTTTGCAAATACTTTTCCACCCACTGATTGAATCACTCTGGGATTCATCGGGGCATCACTCTGGACAAACCAACAAAATCTCATGTCCTACCTGAGATTCCAAGTACTTATGGTATTCAATCTAACTATCTACATAAGTTATATTAGGAAATGCACTAGTCAAAATATAAATTTTGTAACAAATAAACATTTTTTGCTTTAGTCTCACACATAAGGTGACATTTTAAAATATTAATTACCATCTATTTTCAGCACCCTGCAATAATGACATTCCTTTGTTCTTCCTCATGCAAAAACATTTTTAAAATTTGTACATTTAGTCACTATAATTATACACTCTAGGCATTTCTAGATTATACCATCTCAATCTTTAACATCTATCTTTCTTTCTGATTTCATTTATGCCCCCAGCCCTCCTCCCTCTATCATTCTCACATGCAGCTTGATTCAGTGTTTTAACATAATTGTATTACAGTTAGGTAGTATTGCGCTATCCATTTCTGAGTTTTTACAATCAGTGCTATTGCACAGTCTGTATCCCTTCAGCTCCAATTACCCAATATCTTACCCTATTTCTATCTCCTGATGGTCTCTGTTACCAACGACATATTCCAAGTTTATTCGCTAATGTCAGTTCATATCAGTGAGACCATACAGTATTTGTCCTTTTGTTTTTGACTAGTCTCACTCAGCATAATGTTCTCAAGGTCCATCCATGTTGTTACATACTTCATAAGTTTATTCTGTCTTAGAGCTGCATAATATTCCATCGTATGTATATACCACAGTTTGTTTAGCCACTCGTCTGTTGATGGACATTTTGGCTGTTTCCATCTCTTTGCAACTGTAAATAATGCTGCTATAAACATTGGTGTGCAAATGTCCTTTTGTGTCTTTGCCCTTATGTCCTCTGAGTAGATACCTAGCAATGGTATTTCTGGGTCATATGGCAATTCTATATTCAGCTTTTTGAGGAACCGCCAAACTGCCTTCCACAGCAGTTGCACCATTTGACATCCCCACCAACAGTGAATAAGTGTGCCTCTTTCTCCACATCCTCTCCAGCACTTGTCATTTTCTGTTTTGTTGATAATGGCCATTCTGGTGGATGTGAGATGATATCTCATTGTGGTTTTGATTTGCATTTCTCTAATGGCCAGGGACGTTGAGCATCTCTTCATGTGCCTTTTGGCTATTTGTATTTCCTCTTCTGAGAAGTGTCTGTTCAAGTCTTTTTCCCATTTTGTAATTGGATTGGCTGTCTTTTTGTTGTTGAGTTCAACAACCTCTTTATAAATTCTGGATACTAGACCTTTATCTGATATGTCATTTCCAAATATTGTCTCCCATTGTGTAGGCTGTCTTTTTACTTTCTTGATGAAGTTCTTTGATGCGCAAAAGTGTTTAATTTTGAGGAGTTCCCATTTATTTATTTCTTTCTTCACTGCTCTTGCTTTAGGTGTAAGGTCTATAAAACCACCTCCAATTATAAGATTTATAAGATATTTCCCTACATTTTCCTCTGTTTTATGATCTTTGATGTTTAGATCTTTGATCCATTTTGAGTTAACTTTTATATAGGGTGTGAGATATGGATCCTCTTTCATTCTTTTGCATATGGATATCCAGTTCTCTAGGCACCATTTATTGAAGAGACTGTTCTGTCCCAGGTGAGTTGGCTTGACTGCCTTATCAAAAATCAAATGTCCATAGATGAGAGGGTCAGTCTATATGCTTTTAATTTCTTTCTCTCTGTGTCTTTCTCTGTTTCAATCTCTCTCTGTCTGTCTCTATCTCAGTCTCTCTCTGTATCTCCCTCTGCCAGTTCCCTTCTTGCGCTGGCTGGACCCTCCAGTACAGTTGAATAGAAGCAAACAGAGTGGACACTCTAGCCTCTGTCCTGATCATAGCAGAAACGCTTTCAGTGTTTCACCATTAAGTAAGATGTTAGCTGGATTTTTTCATAAATGTCCTTTATATGTTGCGTTATTTCCCTGCTGTTCCTAGTGTGTCAAGTGTTTTTATCATGAAAGGGTGTTAGATTTTGTTCAGATGTTTTTTTCTGCATCTGTTAAGGTGATCATGTGGTCTTTGACCTTTATTCTATTAATATGGTATGTAACATATATATTTTTTCAGACATCAAGCTAACCTTTCATTCCTGGGATAACTCCACTTGGTCATGGTGTATAATCCTTTTTATATGTTGCTAGATCTCATGTGTTAATATCTTTTATGTTTTTTTGTATATATGTTCCTGAAGAATTGGTCTATACTCTTCTTAGAATATTATGTCTGACTTTGGCATTAGACTTATGCAGACCTCGTGGAATAGGGAAGTGCTTCTTCCTCTTTTTATGAAAGAGTTTGTGAAGGATTGATGTCATTTCTTCTTAATATATGTGAGAGAATTCAACAGTGAAGCCGTCTGGGCCTGGGCTGTTACTGTGGGAAGACGTTTACTTACTAATTCAATTTCTTTAAATGTTATAGGTCTATTGAGATTTTCTGTTTCTTCTGTGAGCTTTGATTATTTCTGTTTGTGTCCACTTTATGTTGCCTAATTTCTCAACATAAGATTGTTCAAATATTCCTTTTTAAGCCTTTTAATTTTTGTAGAGTCAATAGTGCTGCCCCTTTTTAACTCATCATTTTGTGAATTTAGGTTTTCTCTCTTTTTTCTGAGGCTGGCCAAAGGTTTGCCAATTACTCTGATTTCTTCAAAGGACCAACTTTTTGTTTCAGTGACTTTCTTTAATGTTTTCCTGCTTTCTGTTTCACTGATTCCTTCTCTAATATTTATTATTTCCTTTCTTCTACTTGAAAAAGTTTCTAGTTTTTTCCTAGTTCCCTTAGGTGAAAGTTTAGGTTATTAGGTCTTTCTTTTCTGATATAGGTTTTTACAGCTATAAATTTCCTTCTAAACACTGCTGTCACTATGTTTCATAAATTTTGATAGGTTGTTTCTATTTTCATTCAGTTTAAAATATTTTCCAGTTTTCTTTTTTGGTTTCCTCTTTGACCTATGTGTGATTTAGAAGTGTGTGGTTTAACTTCCCAATATTTAGGACTTTCCAAAATTTCTTTCTGTTATTACTGCTAATTTAATTCCAGAGTATGCAGAGAATGTACTTTGTATAATTTTAATTTTAAATGTATCAAGACTTGTTTTATGGCCTGGCACATAGTATATCCTTGAGAATGTCTATCCGTGTTTGAAAAGAAAGTGTGTTCTGCAGTGATTTTGAGGAGGATGCTATATATGCCAATCAGGTCAGATTGCTTGATGATGTTGTCGAGTCTATGCAGTTGCTGACGTTCTCTCCAGTGCTACCAGCAATTGAGATCGGGGTATGGAAATTCAATTGTCTGTTTCTCCTTTAAATTCTTTCAGCTTTTACATGTATTTTGATACTCTTTTGTTAGGTTTTTATACATTTATAATTGTTATCTCTTATTGATATAATCACCTTTTTATCATTGTGAAATAATCCTCTTTCTCTGTAGTAATATTTCTTTTCTTAAAATCAATTTTTCTTATATTAACATGTTCAGTCTGGCTCATTTATGGCTACTGTTGCATGATGTTCTAGATTGCTAGTTGCCAGAATGCAATATACCAGAAATAGAATGGTTTTTAAAAAAGGGAATTTAATAAGTTGCTAGTTTACAGTTCTAAAGCCAAGAAAATGTCCCAATTAAAGCAAGTCTATAGAAGTGTCCAATCTAAGGCATCCAGGGAAAGATACCTTGGTTCAAGAAGGCTGATGGAGTTCAGGGTTTCTCTCTCAAGTGAGAAGGCACATGGCAAACACAGTCAGGTCTTCTCTCTCAGCTAGAAGGTCACATGGTGAACACAGTGTCATCTGCTAACTTTCTCTCCTGGCTTCTGGTTTCGTGAAGCTCCCTGGGAGGCGTTTTCCTTCTTCATCTCCAAAGGTCACTGGCTGGCAGACTCTGCTTCTCGTGGCTATGTCATTCTGCTCTGGTCTCTTTGAATCTCCTTCATTCTCCAAAATGTTTCTTCTTTTATAGGACTCCAGAAACTTACCAAGACCCACGTAAATGGGTGGAGACATGTTGTCACCTAATCCAGCTTAACAACCACTCTTGACTAAATCACATCTCCAGGAAGATGATCTGATTACAGTTCAAACATACAGTAGTGAATAGGGATTATTCTGCTTTTATGAAATGGGATTTTGATTAAAACATGGCTTTTCTAGGGGACATAGATCCTTTCAAACCAGCACACATGGTATATCACTTTCCATCCTTTTCCTTTCAAGCTGTTTGTGTCTTTGAATCTAGGGTATGCTTGTAGACAGCATATAGTAGGACCTTGCTTCTTTATGCAGGATAACAATCTTTGCCTTTTTATCAGGGCTTTTTAGACCATTTACATTTAATGTAATTACTGTTATTGTTGATCTTACATTTGGTTTTTTGATGCTTGTATTCTATATCTCTCCTCTCTTTCTATTTCTTTTTTCCTCCTTTAATATCTCCTTTTGTGTTTGGTAGATATTTTGTAGTAAACCATTTTATTCTGTCAAATTTTTACTATATTTTTTAGTTATTTTCTTAGTGGTTGTTATAGGAATTACAATATGTAGCTTATCTTGGGCCACTGTAGATTAACACTAGCATAATTCAAGTAGTATATAGAAACCTTATTCCAGTATAGGACCACTTTCTCCTTTCTCCTTTGTATTGTCATTATATATATTACATATATATGTTATAAACTAAAAATGCACTGTTATAATTATTGCTTTATACATTTCTATAAAGATGTTGAGATGAAATTATAACAATTTATGAATAGAGTGTTTCATATTAACTTAGTATATACTTATGTTTCCCATTGTTTTAGTTTGTTAATGTTGCCAGAATGTAATATACCAGAAATGGGTTGACTTTTAACAAAGGAATTTTTTTAGTTACAAGTTTACATAAAACTGTCCAAACTAAGGCATCCAGAGAAAGATACCTTGATCAGGAAAGGCTGATCTGGGAAGGCATGTGGCTGGCATCTGCTGTTCCTTTGTCTTCTCATTTCAAAGTTTCCCTAGGGCATTTTCTTTCTGCATTTTCAAACTTCTGTCAGCTCTGAAGCTTTTTCCAAAATGATCCACTCTTAAAGGTCTCCGGTAAGCAACTCACCTTGAATGGGTGGAGACACATTTCATAGAAGCCACCTAATAAAAAAGTCACACCCACAATTGGGTAGATCACATCTCCATGGAAACAACTTAATCAAAAAGATTCCACCCAACATGACTTTTCTGGGGTACACAACAGTTTCAAATTGACATACCTGTGTTTTTCATTTCTTCCTGTGGATTCAAGTTACTGCCTGGTGTATTTCTTATCAACCAGGACAGCTTAGGATTTTTTATGAGGCAGATTGCTAGCAAGAATTTTCTCAGTCTTTGTTTTCTGGAAATGCCGTTATTTTGCCTTCATTTCTATTTTTTCTTTTGCATGGGCACCGGGAATCAAATTCAGGTCTTCAGCATCGTAGTTGAGAGCTCTGCCTGCTGAGCTACCATGGCCTGCCACTTTGCCTTCATTTTTAATGATAGCTTTTTGGATATTGAAATCTTGCTTTTTTTTTTCTTTCAGCACTTTTAGCATGTCGTTCTGCTCTTGGTATCCCAACACGAAGTTCAGCAGTTTTTCAAGCCTAAGTGCTTTTCAGATTATTGAATGCCTTTGATCAGTCTCCAGGGAACTGAAGTTGTTGTTTTTGTCAGTTTTATCCAGCTTTATGGACATGTGTTGCGGACAGGATTTGCTGACTTCATCACTCATCCCTAACTGGAAGTCCTGCCTTCTACTTCTGTATTTAATTAAACATCTGGCTTCTCTTCCTATTTCTTACTAAGATGTTGGCTCCATCCTGCAAGACTCTATCCTGCCTGCTTTATTGCCCTTTGGTCCCTATTTAAGCACCACAAGAAATAGCAATGGGAAACGGGAAGTTTAAGTTTAAAGCCATTGGTTCAGTACCTAGAATGACGTCCAGGACATGGTATAATGTCTAATAACTATTTGTTGAATGAATGAATGTATAATGAATGAACGAATGGCATGGAGAGAGAACTAATAGAGGCCAGAAGACTTCCCTGAGGGCGTGAGTCCATAGTAATATGTAAGGAGAACAGCTCCAAGAGATTTAGGGTAAAGGGAGGGGTAACAGGTATGGAATGTATGAGTTTTTCTTTTTATTTCTTTTTCTGAAGTGATGTAAATGTTCTAAAAATGATCATAGTGAAGAACGCAAATATGTGACAGTATCGTGGGCCATTGATTGTAGAATATGGTTGGACTGTATGTGTGTAGATGTTTTCTAATCAAAAAAAAATTTTTTTTTAAAAAAAGAGATAGGGGCGGGCCACGGTGGCTCAGCAGGTAAGAACGCTTGCCTGCTGTGCCCGAGGACCTGGGTTTGATTCCTGGTGCCTGCCCATGTAAAAAAAAAAAAAAAAAAAAAAAAGTTTGGGCGGCTGCCATGGCTCAGCAGGCAGAGCTCCGACCTGCCGTGCTGGAGGTCTGGAGTTCGATCCCTGGTGCCTCCTGCCCATATGCAAATTTAAAAAAATAAATAAATTTTAAAAAAAAAAAGAGATATAGGGGAGAATAAAATGGGCTACACTTGGCAATAGTTGGAAGTGTTAGACCTGTAGAATAATGCTGACTTTGAGAGATGGAGAAGAACTCGGAGTCTCAGGTGTCACACAGACACTTAAAGTTCCAGGGAACTACCAGATTATACAAAGAGCAAAGCACCTCAGAATTTAGAAATAATAGGTAAAGCTTAGAATTTAAGCCTTAATTTTCTTATATGCGTTTTTAACGCAGCTTCTCTCAGAAATAAAAACATTTGATGGTTGTTTAATACTAACAAGCCATACCAGAGACTTTGTCCAGTTTCGTCTTTATACGTTTATCAGTGATGTTAATTAACAGATTAAATATAATCTGTTGTCTTGCCTCTCTTTTAAAGTCTCTTCCTGTTGTATTTGAAGCTCTGACCTTCAGCTGACCACATATACTTTTAGAGAAGTATTAGAGCAAAGCAGTGAAACTGACAAGTAAATTTGGCTGTTTTTAAGATCTTAAGACTTTCTCTAAGAATAACTAAAAACATGACTAACAAAATTATATCATTGTTTAACACCCTACTGATTAGTCTCAGGATATAATGTGGACAGTGAGAACATTGTTAAGTCTTTAGGAATTTTTATACAATCTCTAAATATATGAATAACATTTTACTCTTGCACATTCTGTAATATTTCCCAGACACCTCCAATGCAATATGTTTTCAGCACCTTAATTTATAAAGTAAAAGAACAAATACTTTGTAGCAGTCTTTCCCTTAAGAGTGAGGTGATCTTGTAAAGGCTCCTAGATTGTAAACTTTTACAGCAGTCACGTATATTCAGGAGTTGTAACTGTTATTTCTAACTTCTGAGATACCGAGCTGTTTGTATATAACCTGGTCATTCCTTGAAACTTCCACTATTTATGTGACACCTGAGATTCAGAGTTAGAGCTCTGAAGCTATGAAAGTCAGTAGTATCCTATATAGGAACTATTTACAAGGTTGAAAAAGGAACCAGACTTCAACTAGAGGTGTGAATGAAGCTGATCTGAACAGGATTGAGGTAGATGAGAATACATGGTAAAGGATTGCCCATATTTTAAAACTTCAGCTTCTGTGTGGGACCAAAGGGAGAGATGTTTATTTGGTACACATTTATATTTTGGGTATCACATTACCTAATTTAGCCTGTACGGTCAGTTTAGTTGAACACCATTACTACATGGAATCTTGAATAGAGTATGAGATCTTGTTGGTTTGGCTAGGTTAGTGTGATGCCTTGATATATCCCAGAGTAATTTGGGCACTGAATAAAGAAGTATTTGCAAAGTTCCTTCTTGGGAGAAAAGAGGAAATATTCAGCTTCCCTATTTGGAGAATTCCTGACATTCTCACAAGCAGTGGGGACAACCAAATCAATAAGCCAAGCCCTTGATCCTGGATTTCATGCCTTTGAAATTTATTCCTGCAAAGGATAGTCGAAGCCTACTTAAAATTATGCCTTAAAGTCACCCCCGGAGAACCTTTTGTGTTGCTCAGATGTGGCCTCTCTCTCGAAGCCAGCTTGGCAGGTGAAATCACTGCCCTCCCCTCTGCATGGGACAGGACTCCCAGGGGTGTAAATCTACCTGGCAACGTGGGGCAGAACTCCTGGGATGAGCTGGGACCTGGCATCAAGGGATTGAGAAAGCCTTCTTGACCAAAAAGAGAAAGTGAAAAATGAGACAAAATAAAGTTTCAGTGGCTGAGAGATTTCAGAGTCAAGAGATTTTCTTTATGCATTATATAGATATCCCTTTTTAGTTTAGGGTGTATTGGAGTGGGTGGGAGGAAGTCCCTGGAATTGCTGAGCTGTGTTCCAGTAGCCTTGCTTCTTGAAGACGATTGTATAACAATATAGATTTTACAATGTGACTGTGTGATTATAAAAACCTTGTGTCTGACGCTCCTTTTATCCAGAGTATGGACAGATGAGTAAAAAAATATGGATAAAAAATAAATGAATAAAGGGTAAAATAAATTGGGTAGATGGAAATACTAGTGTCAATGAGAGGGAGGGGTAAGGGGTATGGGATGTGTGAGTTTTTTCTTTTTTCTTTTTATTTTTTTTTCCTTTTTTTCCTGGGTGATGCAAATATTCTAAAAATCATCATGGTGATGAATACACAACTATGTGATGATATTGGGAGCCATTGATTGTACACCATGTATGAACTGTATGTGTATGAAGATGTGTCAATAAAAATATTTTTTAAAAATAAAAATAATGACGAGACATCTTCTGAAATAAATGATGATAAGGCCATCATAAACATTAATAAGGATATTATAATGATGTAAATCTTTGTTTTTCAGACAGAGTACTGGTATAACTGGGAAAAACTTTTAAAGACTTTACATTAAGACCAGACTAACAATCCATATTATTTTAACAGGGAGAAAACTAAACTTTAGTTTGGTATAAATGCCCAGTTTGACACAAAAGCTTTCTCCTTTGAAATATATGATAAACAGGCTTATTAAATTTTTGGTTGGCACTATGATAGACAGAATTTACTCTTTTAAACCCTTTACAACTTTCTATATTTATTCAGGGCTTGTAATCAGACACAAATAAGATTCATTTAAACCAGAAGTATGATCCCTTTAGTATGGAAAATAATAAAATATTGTCTATCCCACGTACAGTTTTTATTTATTCGGATTGCGTATAATTAGAAATAAATTTGATAGCAAATTCACAGAGCTTTATACTTCCTTCCAATAACAGTATTCATGAAGGGGAGATAAGACAGAGATATTACAAAATAAAGGAAGAAGGGAGAAATTTATGCTTGAGTTTGGAACACAGCCAAGCGTCTATATACTTTATATTCACAACATACAAATGATGACTTTATAATATGCTTAAAATTTCTCAGTCCACTCCAGCACTAACGTCAAAGGTTAGAAGAGCTCTAAGTTTTAAATGTAATCAGTTTTTCAATGTTTAAGGGATTTATAGCCAGAAAAAGACCTCACATTTTCTTAGTAGTACTTCCAAATGCTAAATAGTACCAGGAATATGTTAGTTCACAAAATTAAATTATGACTTTTTAAAAAATTAGTTCAGAGCTCTATTTATTCAAATGACTCTTTCTTATTTAAACGTTTTTAAAGTGTTATCTTTTCTATGAGGTCTTCTTAGGTCATTCTTCATCTGTTTGCTTTTTTAATTCTTCCGGTATTTTTATGCCTTTATTATTACTGTCTTATACTGTGTCCTGGTACAAGTATATTTTAACTAGAACATGAGTTCTTTGAAGCTAAGTATTAGGTCTTCCCTATTCATGACAGCATTTACTAACAAAAATACACAGATTGACTGACAAAACCACTACAAATTCAAGTTCTTCTACATACTGTGGCAACAAATGACAAAGTGACTAAAATGCCAGATTCTTTGCAATCCAGGTAATCAAGGGTGTTAAAAAATCCATTTATATTTTTACTAGACTTACATGATCTCTTAAACAGAATATGTTGGAGGTTGGTGAAATGGTGGCTCAGTGACAGAATTCTTGCCTGCCATGCCGGAGACACAGGTTTGATTCCTGGTGCCTGCCCATGCGGGGGGAAAAAAAAAAAAAAGCCGGATATGTTGGGAGCATTAACATATCTTTATTTCTATTATATTTTATATATGTCATCATTACCAGGTTTATTGCTCAGTTCATGTAACTTAACCTACCTAGTTAGGCTATTTTAAGAGGCATTTTGAAAATGTATTTATAATACTAGCTTATTTTATCAGTAAGCTTGTATAAATTTAGGGAGAACATACTCAAGCAGAATAAAATCACATTTGTTCAATTCAAAAATTTATCATAAAATTCAATTTATCGGAGGTTGAGAAAAATCTCTTTGTTTACATACCTTAAAATTAAAAACAATTTTAAAAGCACATTGACTATCAAGTTCTGGAAAATATCCTGCAATTGTTCAATTTGTCCTAGGCCTAAATCCAGGAAAACTTTTCCATAACTATCAAAGACCTTCATTTTACTTACTGAAATTCAGTAATTAAATTTTATTCATTACTCCTATCTCAAGGCTATTCATATTTTAATAATGATCTGTTTGCTGTGGTTACCATTGCAATGGTATTGCTGAAAAAATCATTTTAATGAACGTGGCTTATTCTGCAGCATTTTCTATGCTTAACATTTCTAATCGCTGGGCCTAGTAAAAAGAATCCTAAACCATACGTCCTCATCTCTCTGTGCCTACCCCTTTCCCCTATAACTGTTTTAGGTGGTTAGGGCTTGGGGCAGGAATAGGAGAGGTGAAGAATGAAGCCTGGCTGATTAAATTCAGATTTGAAAGTTTTAGGTGTGGGCGAGGTGGGATTTGAGAGTTCCTATACCCTTCTTTTAACCACTTCCGTTCATTAGATCTATCTCACTAAAAACTCTGACTGGGACAGAGTCTTCGCCTTTCCCAGAGGCAATTCTCAAGCAACCTTTTGTGGCTTTAGGGAAATTCCAGGGTGGCTTCTTTCTAATGTCCACATTTGTTTATAGAAATTACAAAACTAAAGTGTCTGAATCTTACTGCTCAAAGAGTTTTGGGTTTGTTTGTTGCTGTTTGCTTTTTCTTATTTTAGAAGTGCTGATGTATATATTTATATAAAGGCACCTATTTATTTCTAAGCAGTTCAGATAGAGCCCGTTAGGAGTTTTGCTAATTCGCTTCTACCATCCAGAGGTATGAGAATATACATTGAACAGGCAGACAAATAGAAGATTACACAGAAATGCTTGAGAGGGACAAATAAGAAATTGAATATACATCATCTCATCCCACGTCTACCTTTTTGCAAAACAATTCTAACTGTAATATCTTTAACTGCAATTGTAGTATCTTTCCATAAAGCCATTCTCAGGCCATTTCTCAAACTATATAACAGAAATAAACTTTTTTCTCCTAATCTCGTAACTAAAATCTTTCCAATTTTCAATACTTAAGGTTCTATTCTTAAATAATTTCTGTAATCAGTAACCGCTTACGAATACTTAATCAACACAAATGCAGTAGAGCATCAACTAACAAGTTTAAGCAGTTAACATTTACTATATTTAAATAACACTCCAATTAATAACTAGACTGAGTACTCCAACTAACAATTAATCAGACGTTAAATGTTTGACACACCGTTTGACAATTAAACAAGCATTAGACACTTATGATGTCTAGGTACATACCAGCTAACAGTTTAACAGGCTTACTTATTTTCCAGGAGTATACTCCACGGACAAACTCAGATCAGGGCCTCAAACCCCATACAGCACGGTACCCAGAAAGCATAAGGTGTAGAGGTCAGAGCAAAGGGGATTTGTTCTGGAAGCATGACCCAAAGAGGGTCTAGGGGACTTGAACTGCCATATTAACTCCTCGATCCACTTTTACCCTGCTGATCTGCTTACCCAGTCACATGTACAGACTTGGAACCAGTAACAGTTTCTCTCAGAAACTTTTTAAGGTGCTAATGTGTGTGGAGTGTCAGTAGAACAGAGAAAAGACTAAAGAAAATCCAGTGGCCACAAAAGCCTTGTTTTTCACATCTACCAGCTCTACCAGGGCCCCAGAACTTGGGCAGATGGCCTCCTTGCTGCCTGGGCCTTTTTTGTTACATTTGGGTCACCAGTTGATACTGGACAAAGGTAATGAATTCTTGCCCATGCACTCAATGACCAATTCCTGAGACACTGGGGTTTCAAAGAGAGAAAGGGTTTATTTTGCTAGGCCAATGGCAGGATATGAGATGGTCTATCAGCCCAAAAATCTGTCTCCTGAACTGCGGTAATTCTGATATTTTTATGGCAATAAAAGATGGGCACGTTTTAGGATAATGAGCTCTGTGGCCCCAGATGATGTGATTAGAGGGGATGAAATTATTGAGCATGCACAGACTGATCATGTGCTTAGTCACAAAACATATATAAGAAAATGGCGGCCTTACTATGATGATGGGTGCAATTTTTAGAATTATAATGAGGTATAGGTGACTTATAGGTTAAAGTCTAAGTTATGGTGCATGCCATGTGGGCCCATTTTGCTTAGGTCCAGTCTCGGTTATCAAAATACCTTTGGACTTGGGGTGGGTTCGTTCTGTGCTGACCCAGGACCCTTCATCAATAAGCATGAGGGGCTGTCTTTAGTGATTGCAAGACTCTAAAGTTAAAGAACTGGCTAAATGGGCACAAATAAGGGTCAATCACAAGGTTTTTACAATCACAATAGTACAAGATAAAGGCTCTACAACCATTATCAGAGATCAAGGCAGCTGAATGACAGTTGAGTATTTTCCCCTGTCTTTTCCAATGTTACAGAAGGTAAAAGGGAATATCTATATGATTCAGCAATCAAAATCATCCTTTAAATCCTAAATGTCTTGGTTAAAACCCCATGCAGTTTCCAACTCACTTGAACACTCTGACCTCATTTAACCCCTGTTACTGTCCTGTGAGATACTGATGTTCCTATTTTACAGATGAGGACATCGAAGTACGTGTGGAATTCTGCCCTACTCCCCTGGTCTGGAAGTGGTGAAGCTCTAAGTTTGATTCTCTCCCCCAAGAGCAGAACCAAAGATGAGGGCTTGGCACAAGCAGTCTATGAGGGAGGTGATCCTTGGAGGGGTGGGAGAGGGAGACGGGGTTAGGGGAAGCTGGAATAGGGGCATTATGGAGGCAGCCTACAGCTTTGGGGTAGGGGACAATCCTGCTTTCCTTGGCTTGGCTGGAAGCTGCCCCAGAACCCCTGGCCTGAGTTTGTCCACACAGGGCAGTGGGGTTCCTGTGGCTTCAGGGAGACCCCCCAGGCTGAGAACCCTCAGAAGTGTAGTATTTTCTACCATAACCGAGGTAGAAATCTGAACTGGGCAGAGGTTTAGGACTTGGGACACAGAAAGCTCTGCTGTGACCTAAGATCTATGCCTTCGGTATTTTTCTTTTTCCAAACATGGAGAAGTGTGAGCTGGATAGACCCAGAAAGAGACAGACTGGGGTCCAGGGAAATACAGGTGCAGTGCAGAGGTGGGGACTGGGGGGAGAGGGGAAGCAATGAGAGTCAGAAAGGACCAGAAGCAAGGTGGAGCTCCATGATGGCCCGGGGGGGAAGCCCCGCCTCCAGGGACCTTCCACAGGCCTGGAAGGCAGCAGGAAAGGCCAGGCAAACCTGCCTGTTCCTCTGGTCTCAGAACTGAGGACCAGTAAAGAGTGAGTGCCCCAGGGCCGAGGAGGCCAGGCAGGTGCCCTGCCAGATGCTCACCCAGAAAGCCAAGTGGAAGCCTCCGAAGATTGAACCGAGCAAGGACTGGGTCCACAGCTTTCCTTAGAAGACAGTTACCTAGATAATCCTGTTACAGGCACAGAATGACACGGCCCTGAGACTGGTTGTGAAGTGGGCAGACTGCACTGGGGGCTCACGATGTGCCCGTCCTTTGCAGCCTGCCCTCTCCGCTCCCATCTGGGTCTCAGTTAGTGCTGGCCCTGCTTCTGTGGGGAGGGAGTGGTTATCCCTGTTGGCCAGTGTGTACCCCAGCAGAGTCATGTTCTTTCATCCTCATTCATTATTGTTGGACGGGATTTTGTATTGTTTCTGTGGAGATGTGACCCACCCAATTGTGGGTGGATGTTCAAAGCAATAGTAGTAACAATTATTGAGTGATTATAGCATAGAAATAAATGAAATAAATGAGGACAATGTTTTAAAAAATGGGAGAGAAGATTTAGATATACTGTTGTAAGGTACTTGTACTACCCATAAAACAGTACAGTGTTATTTGAAAGCAGACTTGGATTAATTATAAATGTATATTTCAAACTGTAAGGTAAACTCTAAAAAGAAATTCTCTTTTAGATAAGAATAATTGACATGCTAAGAGAGAAGAGAAAATGGAGTCATATACAATGCTCAGTTAAAACCAAAGAAGGCAAAAAAAAAAAAAGGCATAAAAAAGGAGAAGATAAACAATGGAAATAAGGAACAGATGTACAGAATAGAAAACAATTGCAAACATTGCAGATTTAATATAACCTCAGTAATCACTTTAAATGTGAATGTCTAAATATGCCATTTAAATTACAGAGATTGTCAGAGTGGTTAAAAAAAACAGAGCCCAACTATACAATGTCTACTAGCAACTCACCTTAACTATAAAGGTGCAGATAGGTTTATATAAGGAATTAATAATCTTAAAATAAGAAAGAAAGTACCAGGCCCAAACAGTTTTACTGGTGAATGCTACTGAACATTCAAGGAAAAAAATATATACTAATTATCTGTAATATCTTCCAGAAAACAGAAACAGAGGACACTTCCTAACTTATTCTCTGCTGTCAACATTATTCTAGTCACTGAGACCACTTACAGACATTTTAAGGAAAAAATTGAAGAAAACTACTCCTGTGAACATAGACGCAAAAGTCTTCAACAAAATATAAACCTTATCAAATCCAACGATGTATGAAAAGAATTATACAACATGATCAAGTGAGATGTATTCCAGGTGTGCAAGCCTGATTCAATATTCAAAAATCATTTAGTGTGATCAACTGCGTGCACAGACTAAAGAAGAAAAAAATCATATCATAGAAGTTGATGTAGACAATTAATACAGAAGAAGAACTTGACAAACTACCACCTCCGTTAATGGTTTAGAAAAACTCTGAGCGAACTAGGAATTGAGGGGCACTGCTTTAATATGATAAACAACATCTGCAAAATATGCTACAGTTAACATTATACTTAATGGTGAGAAACTGGGTGCTTTTCCTTTAATATTGGGAACAAGGCAAGATGTTCCCTCTCACCACTCCTCTTTAACATTATTTGGGAAGTCAAGTCCTGGCTAATATAATAAGACAAGAAAAGGACATAAAAGATATCCAAATGGAGAAGGAAGAAAACAACCATGAATTGCAGATGACGTGGTTGTCTATATAGAAAATCCCAGAGAATCAACAACAGCAAAAAAACTCTGCAACTAATAAGTGATTATAGCATGGTTGCAGGATGCAAGGTTAATAACTGAGTCAATTATTTTCCTTTATGCCAGCACCCAATCCCTCATTCTCCTACCAACACTATAGAGGCTAGTGCATATTTTAAGGCTCACTCCTTGTATTGTAAAGTTTTATAGGTTTCACAAATGCATAATATTGTGTATTTACCATTAGATAGATAGATAGATAGATAGATAGATAGATAGATAGATAGATAGATAGATAGATCATACATGATATATACCGTGTACATTAGATCATACATGATATATACCGTGTACATTTGTATGAGCTGGGTAGGCAATGGTGGCTCAGTGGCAGAGTTCTCGCCTGCCAAGCTGGAGACCTGGGTATGATTCCCAGTGCCTGCCTATGTAAAAAAAATAATAAAAATAAAAATAATATGAAAGTCCTAGAAGCCACCTGTACTTGATCTATTCAACCTTATCCTCCTTTCTCTAAATCCTGGCAACCACTGCTCTTTTCAACAGTCTATATAATATTTCCTTATCCGAAATGTCATATAATTGGAATCATACAGTACATAGCCTTTTCAGAGTGTTTCCTTAACTTAGCAAGTACGGTCTTTCATATCCTTTCATAGCTTGGTAGCTCATTTCTATTTTTTTGTACGCTGTGTGGCGGGTTCACATTTCATTCTTTTTCCATGTGAGTATCCTGTTATTGCAGCACCATTTGTTGAATTTTTGTTTGTTTGCTTTTCTTTCCTTTGTTTGCTGGGAAGTGCATGGGCCAAAAATCAAACCCCGGTCTCCCGCATGGCAGGTGAGAATTTTACCACTGAACTACCCTCGCACCCCTGCTCATTTCTTTTTAGCACTGAATAATATTACATTGTTTGGATGTACTACAGTTTGTTTATCCATTCACCTATTGAAGGGCATCTTCGATGCTTCTGTTTTTGGTGATTATGAGTAAAACTGCAATAAATATTTATGTGCAGCTTTTTGGGGAGGTATACATTTTCAATTTGGCTAGGTAAATAACTAGGAGTTCAGTTATGGATTATATAATAAGACTACATTTAGTTTTGTAAGAAACTGCCAAACTGTTCTCAAAGTGGCTGCAACATTTTGCAATGATTAAAAGTTTCTGTGGTTCAAAAATTTTCCTTGCATTTCATGTCATCAGTTTTTCCCTTTGGATTTTAGCCATTCTGAAAGGTATGTGGTGGTATGTCATTGTTTTATTCTGCAAACCCCTAAAGACAGATGATGTTGAGCATCTATGCTTATTTGGCATCTATATCTCTTCTTTGGTGAGATGTTTGCTCAGATCTTTTGCCCATTTTTTGATTGGGCTGTTTGTTTTCTTATTGTTAAGAGTCCTTTGTGTATTCTGAATGCAAGTGTTGGCTGTGTGTTTTGCCACATTTTCTCCAAGTCTGTGGCTTGCCATTTCATTTTCTTAACTGAAATTTACAGATCAGCAAGGGGAGGAGACTAGAATGGTGCATGTAGTAATGGATTAGAGATAAAGACACAAGGAAGAACTCATGTTTAATTTAATACAGATATAAATAGTCATAGATAGAAACTTGCATAGACATGTATATACACAGGTTAGAATACCCACACATATCTCCTTGCTCTGTCAGCTCAAAGGACCTAAAAAAAACAACACCCCAGTAGCAACGAGCACACCCAGCACCCAGATCTTGGTTTCTAGTACCATTCTCCAATGAAAGGAACCTGACCTCCTTGGAGAAATGGCTGATTCTAAGACTAGGGTAGGAAATGTACAAGATAAGTCTGGAGTGTCTTCTAGTGCAAAAAAATAAGGAAGTGCTCAAAAACAAAACAAAACAAATTAATGAGGATATGTCAAAGGGACATTGAAGCTAACTAACAGAGCTCCCAATGACTGA
The DNA here is from genome assembly GCA_004026745.1 of Myrmecophaga tridactyla. Taxonomy (NCBI): domain Eukaryota; kingdom Metazoa; phylum Chordata; class Mammalia; order Pilosa; family Myrmecophagidae; genus Myrmecophaga; species Myrmecophaga tridactyla. The sequence continues at coordinate 11,696 of PVIY010031502.1, read as the reverse complement.
AGCCAGAACAAATTGAGCCAGAAAAATAAAGAAAATAGTATTGGATTATACCCAAAGTATAAAGTAAATATCCATGCGTCCAAACTGAGAATGATTGGATAAATTAATAAATAATGGAGAAGAGACAAATCTGCACTTCAGAACTCCAAACAAATACTCCACCCTGAAGGAAAAGGAGCATAACTCCCCATGTCAGCTGCATATAGTGACTTCTTTCCAGATTATAATTATGATGGGGAAACCTGTAAACCCTGCCTCAGTCAGAAGATCAAGGTCAACATCAGCAGTGATGTCATGTTGATAGCATTTCCCTTGATATAATGTGATGAAAATGGCTCTGTATGTCTCTGGCCTTCTTCCCCCAAGCCCATAAATCCAGTGTGCTGGTTTGAAAGGATGTATGGACCTTAGAAAAGACATGTTTTATTCAAAATCCCATTTTGTATTGGCAGAATAATCCCTATTCAATACTGTATGTTGGGATCTGTAATTAGACAATCTCCCTGGAGATGTATCCTAATCAAGAGTGGTTGTTAAACTGGATTAGGGTAGATGTGTCTCCACCCATTTGGGTGGGTCTTGATAAGTTTCTGGAGTCCTATGAAAGAGGAAACATTTTGGAGAACGAAGAAGATTCAGAGAGAGCAGAGAATGCTACAGCACCATGAAGCAGAGAGTTCACCAGCCAGCGATCTTTGGAGATGAAGAAGGAAAATGCCTTCCGGGGAGCTTCATGAAACCAAAAGCCAGGAGAGGAAGCTAGCAGATGATGCCGTGTTCACCATGTGCCCTTCCAGCCGAGAGAGAGGCCCTCACTGTGTTCACCATGTGCCTTCTCACTGGAGAGAGAAACCCTGAACTTCATCAGCTTTCTCGAACCAAGGCATCTTTCCCTGGATAGATACCTTTGATTGGACATTTCTATAGACTTGTTTTAATTGGGACATTTTCTCGGCGTTAGAACTGTAAACTAGCAACTTATTAAATTCCCCTTTTTAAAAGCCATTCCGTTTCTGGTGTATCACATTCCGGCAGCTAGCAAACTAGAACATCCAGTCTCAGCATGAGAAAAACATTTAGAAAGTTCCATTAGAGAGGCATCCTGCAATGTACCCGACCTGTTGTGTTAGTCAGGGATCTCTAGGGAAACAAAACCAACAGGAGATATCTGTAAATATAAGATTTTATAGAAGTCTCTCATGCAACTGTAGGGATACGCAAGTCCGAATTCCATAGGGCAGGCCATGGACTGGCAGCAATGATGAAGGCCTTCGATGAATTCCTCAGAAGAGGTTGGCTGGCTGAAGGGGAGATGAAAATTCTCTCTTTTGACTGCTGAAGTCATCACTTCTCCTTTAAAAGCCTCCTGTTGATTGGATTAAATGTCTCTCATTGCAGAAGACATTCCCCTTAGTTGATTGTAGATGAAATCCATCATAGATGCAATCAACTTACTGATGATTTAAGTCCAGAAAATATCCTTGCAGTAACAGTTTACTTGACCAGGCAACTGGGCACCATCACCTGGCCAGGTTGACACATGGACCCATACTCCTCAAAACAGCAAGGGCCTCAAAAACAAGGACAGTCTGAGAAACCGTCACAGCCAGGAGGAGCCTAAGGAGACATGACAACTAAATGTATGGGATAGGATCCTGTGACAGAAGAAGGACAGTAGGAAAAAACTAAGAAAATAGAAATAAATATGGACTTTGGTTAATAATAATGCATCATTATCGATTCAGTAGTTGTGGCAAATGTACCATCCATGTAGACCAACAAATGTAAGACGTTAACAATAGAAGAAAGTGATGTGGGGGTGGGAGGTGGGAGTATTTGAAGGTACTCTGTACTATCTGGTCAGTTTTCCTGTAAATTTAAAACCATTCTAAAAAATAAAGTCTATTAATAGATTTTAAAAATTTAGGCCCCAAAACTCAGGTGTGCAAAAACATAACTTTTTGAAACTTTTGTATTAATATTAAATAGTTATATAAATGTATTTATAAAAATTATGTAAGTCAAAGGGAAGGACAGTACCATCAATGCAGGTGTATCCTCATTCGGTTCTAGAAAAAAAATATTACGCTCCTCACGTGCTCTCCCTGACCGCATCCTCTCCCATCACCTCTCAGAGGTGCTGACCACTTTCCTTAAGTTTGTGTTTTTCATTCCTTATTTATTTTATATTTTTGCCTAAATCATTGATTAGGAAACTTTTTCTGTAAAGGGCCCTACAATAAATATCTTAGACTGTGTGGACCTATCTCTGCCCTTGAACTGAGAAAACAGACATGGACAATATGTGAACAAATGCTGGGCCGTATTCCAAGAAAACTTTATTAGGACTCTGAGATTTGAATTTCAAATAATTGTCATGCCTCATCAAATATTACTTTTCTTTTGATTTTTTTCCAACTGTTTTAATCATTATTATCTGATGAGTTGTACAGAGTGGGTGACTGGCCGGATTTGGTCCTCGGGCCGTCCTGTTCTGGCCCCTGTCATAGACAGTTGCTTAGTTTAACATCTTGTTTAACTTTCTAAAAAGAGAATCATACTGGATGTTTTTGCACGCGCCTGGATGTTTTTCCAGCGCTGTGTGGTTGATGCCGATGAGTAGCTGTGGTTGATGCCTCTTTGGTGTTGTAGATTATTCCACGGGGGAGCCTCCCGCAATCCAGGTACCCCACTGCTGGTGGGCTTTGCTTTGCCTCCGGTTGTGTGCCGTTAACCAACAGCCCTGCCATGGAGGCGTCCCGAGCTGCCATGGCTCTCTGCCTGTTGGCTTGGTCATCTCAGTGGTCAGGAAGAAGAGCGGCCCCGGGAGGAGACCTGTGACCTTTGGCTGGAGCTGGGGGTGTTGAAGAGATGGAAAGTGCTAGTGCCAGCTTCCGTGGTGACACGGCAGGTCACGGTCAAGGACCGGACTCTTAGCTGAAGCAAAATGGTACCAAGACTTCCGGTGAGGACATGAATTTTTTGTTTGGTATTGTGCATCTTCATTAAAACCAGTTGACAGTCCTAGTTTTGAAGAAAGCGGTGGTACCGTGGAAGAAGAATTTAATCCACTACCCTTCTCTGTATCCAGAGGATAAACATGTGCTTACAGGCTGGACCGCCAGGGGGTGCCAATGACAACCCTGTGATATCAGGGGAATCTACAATTGAGCAAATAATGCAACCCTTGCCTCATTAACCATCAGACCACCAGAACATTTACCCGGATTTGCTGGGTCAAGTAAGCCACCTATTAAACTAGCTCGCCCAAGGAAACTGAACAGTGTTCTCCCAAAGGAGTAAATTATGAGCTACAAATGCACCAGGACCCAAAATGTTTACCGTACAAAGAAGAAAACACAAACATATGCTTCAGGGCTAGTGACAAAAAAATGCAACCCTTAAGCAACTAAGAAACTCGGTAAAAATGGGTTTTCCCACTAAGTAAAGAAACATGCACATAGCGTAGATCACATTAGGTTGTTGGCATGCCTCAAACCCAAAGCACTGGCCTCTGTGTTAAACTACAGGAAATTTGCTAGTCTTGGCCTGAGTGGCTGAAGCCCCAGCGCTGTGACCCTGCAGATGCTAGCTCTGAAATATTTAAATGAAAATCAGCTGCCATAGCTCTCTGTCACCCGATCAAACCAAAATAACTGTGACTCATCTTTTAGCCTTTTACACACCCTGGTGGAATCTCGTGGTGGTTTTGATTTGCATTTTTCAATGACTCGTAATGTTGAGCATCTCTTCCTGTCTTATTAGCCATTTATGCATGTTCTTTGTAGAAATGTCTACTTAGGTCCGTTATCTATTTTTAAATTAGGTGATCTCTTTTTATTATTGAGTTGTAAGAGTTCCTTGTGTATTCTTTTTTTTATAAACTTTTTTATTAATTAAAAAACTTAACAAAAGAACATTAAGATATCATTCCATTCTACATATACAATCAGTAATTCTTAATATTATCACATAGTTGCATATTCATCATTTCTTTATGTATTCTTGATACAAGTACCTGATCAGATAGATGATCTGTAAAAATTTCTTTCATTCATTAGGTTGCCTTCTCATTTTCTGGGCAGTGTTCTTTGAAGCACAAAAGTTTTTAGTTTTGATAATGACCAGTTTATTTTATCTTTAGTTTTAGATTTTTGTGCTTTGGGTCTCAAATCTAAGAAACCATTGCCTAATCCAGAGTTCTAAAGATTTACACCTATGTTTTCTTTTAAAGGTTTTATATTTTCAGGCCTTGTATTTAGGTCCTTGATCCACACTGAGTCAATTTTTGCATGTGATATGAGGTAAGGGCTCCAACTTCATTCTTTTGCATGTGGATATTAAGTTGTCCCAGCACCATTTTTGAAAAAGGCTGTTCTTTCCCACATTGAATAGTTTTGGCACCCGTGTCAGAAATCAATTAATCATCAGTGGGTGGATTTATTTCTGGCCTCTCAACTCTCAATGCCTGTCCTTATGACAGTGCCTCGCTGTGTAGTAGGTTCTTTCTTTGCTCTTCATTTTCAAGATTGCCTTGGCTATTCTGAGGCCCAACTTCCATATGAATTTTAGTACCAGCTTGTCAATTTTTTAAAGAAGGCTGCTGGCATTTTGATAGGTATTATGCTGAATCTGGAGATCAATTTAGGGAGTATTGCCATCTTAACAATATCGTCTTTCTATCAATATGGTTTATTGCATCAATTGATGTTCAGATGTTAAACTAAATTTTCATTCCTGGAATAAAGGCCATTTATACATGGTATATGATCTTTTTAATATATTGGTGGATTCAATTTGTTACTGTTTTTTGAAGATTTTTGCATCTATATTCATAAAAGAAATTGGTCTGTAGTTTTCTTTTCTTGAGGTCTTTGGTTTTGGTTTCGGGGTAATGTAGAAATATATAGTTGGCAAGTAGCCCTTCCTAGTCTATTGTTTGGAAGAGTTTGAGAAGAATTTTTATTGCGTCTTTTCATTAACAGAAGTTTGAAATTTCAATGTAGAAAATGAATCAGTCTTTTCATCACATTTGTGCTTGTGATATGTTCTATATAATCCTCTGAAAGTTTCATAAATTTTCATTTAGCAATTAGATCTCCAATTCTCTTGGAATCATTTGGTGGGTGGGCTGAGACAGAGACCCATTTTTAGGATTCCCCATAGGCTGTGCTAATTGCCCAGCAAGATTTCTGACAAGTCCCCCCTTTCCCTAGTCATCTGCAATGCAGCTCTGAATAAAAACATCTTTCATGCATGAGTTCCTTTAGTCTATTCATCTCTCTCCGTGGTTGGTTTTCAACCAGGGGCAAATCTATCCACCAGGGACACTTGGTAATGCCTGGAGATATGTTTGCTTGTCACACTTGGAATGGAGCTGGAAGGATGACAGGGTGGAGGCAGCAATAATGCTACACACCCTCCAATGCACAGGGGTCTGCAAAGCACAGGGCAGACCCCTACAGCAGAGAATTATTTGGTCCACAATGCCATTAATGCAGAGGTTAAGAAACCCTCATGTAAATTCTGTACTGAATATTTAAAATAATTTTATAATCATTTCTTATATGTAATGAGACATCTAAACTTCCTGCAAGAGTGCCTTCACATTTGGGGGACGCCCTTTGCTTTTCTGCACAGCTTATAATATCTGCTTATCAAATTCCACAAATGAAAAGCAAAAGTACCGTTGAAATTTTTATCAAAATGAATTAATATCTTTAGGACATTGAGCCTTCGTAACCACTGGCATGGCTTAGCTCTCATTTTTAAGGTCTCCTTTCATCTCTTTCCATTAAGTTTTTTGTTTTTTACATGGGCAGAAATCGAACCCAGCATGGCAGGTGAGAACTCTGCCACTGAGCCACCGTTGCACTGCCCTCAGTTAAGTTTTATACTTTTCCCCATAAAAGGCTTGCATGCCTTTTGTTAGACGTATAACCAGGTACTTATTATTTTTATGCTATTTAATATTTTGTATTTCATTTTCTAACTGACAGTATGTATAAATGCAGATGGTCGTAAAATTTTTCTCTTTAATCTATAATGTAGTAAATTGTATTAATTTATTTCCTTACATTAACCTTGCATTCTTGGGATTTATTTAATTTTAGTTTTTTAATTTATTTTCTTTAAATTAACCTTGCATTCTTGGGATAAATTCAATTTAGTCATAATATATGATCTTTTTATATCTGTATATTGGTATGCCAATATCTTGTTCGGAATGTTTATGAATGAGATTAGCCTGTACTTTTCCTGGCCCTGTCTAAGCTTGAAACGTGTTGAGACTTGCTTTATTGCTCAGTGTGTGGTTAATTTTCATAAATGTTCCTTTTGTGTTCAGAAAAATATATATAATATAAGATTGTTTACATGCAATTGTTAGGCCAAACTTGTTCGTAATTCAAATATTTTATATACAACTTATTTCAACTTAGTTTTGTCATTTTTTCCACTATATATTCTGAGATTATGCTTACCTTTATTTTCTAAAACTCAGCGTAATCTGTAATTCTAACCCCTTTACCTCCTGAGGATGTAAAACTTAATCTAGCAGTTTCCAGGTTAACTCAGTCCCTTGAGGTTATAACCGGCCGTTTTTGAGTTAGCTCAGTCACATCTCCGTGTCTACTTGGATAGAACCTCAGTTCCAGGGGCTGGTGAAATGCTGGGGAGAATGGCACATTTGGTTCTTGACCAGGCTACCTTCCATGGCCCCTTCTATAAGGTCATTCATCCTCATGGTATTTGATCATTGAGCTCTATGTCTGCGGCATCAGTTGCTGGACTAAAATGATTTCAATGAAAAGTGCTTCATTACTGCCCACCTATGTTGTGGGTGTTTGAAAGACAGTGAACCATTCAAAAATAGGAAATTATCAGATCCCAGAGTTGATCCACCTAAGGCAGCAATCAACCTGGCTAATGTCCTCACAGCCCGAAGCATGTAAACTGTCATGTTGTTTTCCATTGACTGGTCTAGTTGGAGGGCTACTTAGGTGTCCATTTCAACCTGACTGGTGGTTCCAGTCTTTGTAGGAAAGCTCTTTTGAAGTCGATTATCCCAATTCTTGCTTGGCGAGCATGGAGGTACATATGCCTTTCCATAGCTTGACACCTTCAAGACTGAGGAATCTTTCTTCCATGTACCTACCAACCTGGAAGTTCCCTCCCTCCTCTGTACATAGGCTGACCATCCATCCTGGTTTGCCCACTGTGCTGGTTTGAAAGGATGTATGTCCCCTAGAAAAGCCATGTTTTAATCAAAATCCCATTTTGTAAAGGTAGAATAATCCTTATTCAATACTGTATGTTTGAAACTGTAATCAGAGCATCTCCCTGGAGATGTGATTTAATCAAGAGTGGTTGTTAAGCTGGATTAGGTGACGACAGGTCTCCACCCATTTGGGTGGGTCTTGATAAGTTTCTGGAGTCCTATGAAAGAGGAAACATTTTGGAGAATGAAGGAGATTTGGAGAGAGCACAGAATGCTGCAGCACCACAAAGCAGAGAGTCCACAGCCAGCAACCCTTGGAGATGAAGAAGAAAATGCCTTCTGGGGAGCTTCATGAAACAGGAAGCCAGGAGAGAAAGCTAGCAGATGATGCTGTGTTCACAATGTGCCCTTCCAGCCAAGAGAGAAACTGTGACCGTGTTTGCCATGTGCCTTCTCACTTGAGAGAGAAACCATGAACTTCATCAGCCTTCTTGAACCAAGGTGTCTTTCCCTGGATGGATGCCTTTGATTGGACATTTCTACAGACTTGGTTTGATTGGGACATTTTCTCGGCCTTAGAACTGTAAACTAGCAACACATTAAATTCCACTTTTAAAAAGCCATTCCATTTCTGGTATATTGCATTCTGGCAGCTAGCAAACTAGAACACCCACCAATGAGGGGCTTCCCAGAATGAGGGCCTTTCAGAGCTAAATCCAGGATAGTCTCAGGCAAACTGGGTGGTTTAATTGGTTAAAGCTGCTGGAGTGCAATATACCAGAAATGGAATGGCTTGTAAGAGGGGAATTTATTAATTTGCAAGTGTAGTTCTAAGACCATAGAAATGTCCAAACTAAGGCATCCAGAGAAAGATATCTTAACTCCAAAGAAAGGGCTGATGAAGTTTGGTTTTCTCTCTCAGCTGGGAAGGCATACAGTGATGCTGCTGGCTTTCTCTTCTCATTTCATAATGTGTTTTCCTTCTGCATCTACAAAGCTCTCTGGCTGTGTGGGCTCTGTAGCAAAATGGTTCCCTCTTAAAGTGCTCCAGTAAGTGACTCTACCTTAAATATGTGGAGATGCAAATGCAAGTGCATTTCACAGAGAGGTCATTTGATCTCCTGGTGAAGAATCTAAATGGAAAGAATTATTCCATGATTGTGACCAACCTCTTGGAACCCATCTCTTTGGAAGGCAGTTCAAAAAAAGTCAAGAATGATACAATTCTTATCTTACATAGAAAGAAAGCAGAAAACACACTCTGGCGCTACCTGACTCAGGTTGAAAAAGAATGCAAAGAGAACAAAAAGCCCTCCTATGACACTGGAATAGGTCCTGGTGAGGGATTGATGAAAGTTCTAAAGAAAATGTATGAAGATGGAGATGATGATATGAAGTGAACCATTAAAAACCATGGGTAGAAGCAAGCCAAAGAAGACACAGAATTCTGAGACTTAAAGGTTCTTTGGGGGGCTTCAATGTGGAAATATTGATATTTCCAATAAGGGAATATTGGGGAGCTGCACAGATACAATTTGACAGCTAATTACTTACACAGCTTTCTTGCAAATAAAGGCAATGAATTATCCATCTCCTACTGGAGGATTTATTTAAATAAAGTGTGCTTATTAAACATGAAAACCACTTAAGCAGAAGTTACCACCCACAATTGGGTGAGTCACATCTCCATGGAAACAAATAAAAAATATTTTACCCAGTAATACCGAATGAGGATTAAAGAAGATGGCTTTTCTGGAGTATGCAACAGCTTCAAACTGGTACACCGGGGTAGCTAGTCAACCTACAGCCAAAGACAGGGCTTGACCAAGCACTGCCTATGCTCCTCTCTTTAATTCCCCTAATTGTATGTTTCATTGTTTCCCAACCCTTCAATTACTGGACCCATCCTCCCTTTTAATTATTGCTATAGAAGTTTATGCATGCTCACAGAAAGATGTATAAAGTAATGTATAAAAATGTATGAAATAGAAATAAAGTGACTCCAAACTTTTGTTTCCACTTGGCAGAGATAACTACTTTATCTTCAGAAATTTTTGACATATATAAACATCTCCTTTGATAAGCACACGGATGAAATTATACAATACAATATGATTTTGCAACCAGCTCTTTAAAGCTGTGTAATGTTCATTCTATGACTGTTTCAGTTGCTGTAGCCGCCAGAATTCAAAATACTAGAAATGAATTGGTTTTTTAAAAAGGGGGATTTATTAGGTTACAAATTTACAGTCCTAAAGCCATGGAAATGTCCAAATTAAGGCATCAACAAGAAGATACCATCACTCAAGAAAGACCGTGTCCAGGGTCTGTCTGTCACATGGGAAAACACATGGTGACATCTGCTGGCCCTTCTCTCCTGGGTTGATTTCAAAATGGCTCTCTCAGCTCCTTTGGGTCCTTCTCTCCTGGGTTGTTTTCTCTCTTAGCTTCTCTAAATTATCTCGGCTCTCTTAGAGGACTCTGCTAAGTGGATTAAGAACCGCCTTGAATGGGTGGGGCCACATCTCCATGTAAACAACCTAACCTAACAGTTCCACCCAACAAGAGGTTTTCCCCCACAAGATTGGATTAAAAGAATATGGCTCGACTCAGCAGGTGAACTCACTGCCCTCCTCCCCTACGCGGGACATGACTCCCAGGGGCATAAATCTCCTTGGCAATGAAGGGCAGAACTCCTGGGATTAGGTGGGAACCGGCATCAAGAGACTGAAAAAACTTCTTGACCAAAAGGGGGAAGAGAGAAATGAGACAAAATAAAGTTTCATGGCTAAGAAGTTTCAAACAGAATCAAGAGGTAATCCTGGAGGTTATTCTTATGCATTATATAAATATCCCTTTTTAGTTTATGGTGTATTGGAGTGGCTGGAGGGAAGCACCTAAAACTGTTGGGCTGTGTTCCAGTAGCCTTAATTCTTGAAGATGATTGTATAGAGATATAACTTTTACAATGTGACTGTATGATTGTGAAAAAAAAGAGAGAGAGAACATGACTTTTCTGGAGTACATAGCAATTTCAACCAGCACAATGACAGCACCATCAGTTATTAAACCAATACCCCATGGGCCAGCATTTAGGTGTGTTGACGGTCAGGATCCCTGGAAACCAGACTGTGAGTTGGAGATCAGCACAGAGTAAGTTTATTAGGGAGTCAAGAACCAAGCAAAGGGAGAAGTCGGATGGTGATGAGGTCACAGTAAAGGCCTCAGTTGACCCCATGGTGAGCTATGAGGATTGGGTGACCTTTCAGGGTTGTCTTAAGATGGGGCAAAGCCAGACCTCTATACTCCCACTATCTTAGTTTTCTGAGGCTTTCATTAAAAATATCACAAACTGGGTGCTTTAAAACAACAGAAATTTATTGTCTTGCAGTTCCTGAGGCTACACGTTTAAACTCAGAGAGTTGGCAAGGATGTGCTGCCTCTGAAACCTATAGGAAGAAACTTCCCTTGTGTCTTTTAGCTCCTGGAGTTTTCTAGCAATCCTTGGCATTCCTTGGTTGGTAGATATATCACTGCAATCTCTGCCTCCGTTGTCGTGTGGCATTGTTCTCTGTGTCCATCTGTCTGTACAAATTTCTTCTTCTTGTAAGGACACCAGTTGTGATGGGTCAGGACCCATTCTAATTTAGTTTGGCCTCATATTACAGTAATCAATCTTGAAAGACTCCATTTCTAAATAACGTCACATTCTGAGGTGTTTGGGATTAGGACTTAAAGATATCTTTTTGGAGGCCACAAGGACCAGTTGTAATATCTGACAATGAATGGATTTCAGTGTGGGTGAGATGGAAAATGTTAGAAAAAAAACAATAATGTGACTTGTAGTTAACTTTTTTTAACCAATCTTCCATGTCTTCATCTCTACCTTTACAAGTACACAATAGTTGCTTAAATTATTTCCTGGATAAGATCTAACCTAAGAAATTCAATGTTCAATTTGAACTGCATGTAAAACTGGGTGTAGATGATAAGATTATGAATGGATCTGAACATTATTACCAAACAGAAGGAGATAACAACAGCAGTCTAGAAACAAACATTTTTCACAAGAGGCAGGTTTAAACCAACCAAGGTAGTAAGTAAAAATGGAGAAAATAAGAGAAGACGACTTATTGTAAGAACAAGGGAATACAGCACCAAATGGAAGAAACATGTGTCTTTAGCAAAGTAATTTACTAGAAATGCAAATATCATGCACTAATATCAGGCACAATTAGAATCTTTACAAAAAGAATGCTGGGAGGACCTGGATGGCCTTTCAAAGGGAATCTTTTTCTGTGCTTTCTGGGAAGAGTTACCAGCCTTATCTGAGGCTCCAGGCTTACTGTTCTCAGGTATGGGTGGCCATGGAAATTCCAGGGCTGTGGAAGGAGGTAGATCATTTGGAGATCAGGGGTCCAGAGCTCAGAAGCTGAAGCCAGGCTGCCTGGGCTCAAACTATCACTCCACGATCGCT
>PVIY010031501.1:8582-29893 GCA_004026745.1 Myrmecophaga tridactyla | reverse complement strand
TCATCCCTGTGGCATTATATAGTGTGGCCCCTCCCCAGAAGGCAGAGAAACTCCTTAGGCTTTCCCAGGCTCTGAGCTCTCCATGGGATCTCCTGTGGCCTGGGTTGTGTCTACACCAAAGCTCTCAGTCACCAACAGCCCAGTCATGGATGCTTGCTCTTTTTGTTTTGTTTTGGTGCATGGCCCTGGAATTGAACTGCGGTCTCCCACAAGGAAGGTGAGCATTCTACCATGAACCACCCATGCACCTGATGTTCTTTTATAGGTCCTGATACTAATAGCAATTCCTTTTAAATGTGCTACATTATCTCTGTGCTGGACTCTGCATCCTGGGGACTTGGATGGCATCATATGGTTCCAGGACACCCAGGAGTGTTTGGATTGAATTACGTGGTGACCCTGAAGACCTCATCCATGGGTAGGTGGAGTTCTCTGGATGCTGGTGGCAGATATAACCTTTAACAAGGATGGTCCTCAGTCTTGCTCAACACCATTTCACTCACCACCTGGCTTAGTCCCTGGCATATTGAAGTCCCTGGCCTTAACAAATGTTCTTTGATCAAATGAATAAATGTACCATGATTTCACCCAGTTCTGTTGTTCTAGTTTGCTAGCTGCTGGAATGCAATATACCAGCAACAGAATGGCTTTTTAAAAAGGGAAATTTAATAAGTTGCTTGTTCACAGTTCTAAGGCTGAGAAAATGTCCCAATTACAACAAGTCTACAGAAATGTCCAATCAAAGATATCCAGGGAAATATACCTTGGTTCAAGAAGGCCAGTGAAGTTCAGAGTTTCTCTTTCAAGTGGAAGGGCACGTGGCAAAAATAGAGTTTCTCCCTCATCTGGAAAGGCACATGGTGAACACAGTCAGGGTTCCTCTTTCATTTGGAAGGGCACATGGTGAATATGGCATCATCTGCTAGCTTTCTCTCCTGGCTTCTGGATTCATGAAGCTCCCTGGGAGGCATTTTCCTTCTTCATCCCCAAAGGTCACTGGCTTGTGGACTCTCTGCTTAACAGTGCTGCAGCATTCTCTGCTCTCTCTGAATCTCCTTCATTCTCCAAAATGTTTCCTCTTTTATAAGACTTTAGAAACTAATCCCACTCAAGACCCACTCAAATGGGTGGAGACATGTCATCACCTAATCCAGTTTAACAACCACTCTTGATTGGGATACATCTCCAGGGAGATTATCTAGTCACAGAGTCAAATTTACAGTATTGAATAGGGATTATTCTGCCATCATGAAATGGGATTTTGATTAAAACATGTCTTTTCTAAGGTCCATACATCCCTTTAAACCAGCACATCTGTCTACTAGGAACTTTTCCATCTGGGGCCATTTTCCTCCTTGCAGACTTCCCTTAAATAACTCATATATTGGTGCTCAACTCCTAAACTTATCAACTGCTAGCTGCCCTCTGGCAGCCCCCAAGTCCCTATCAGGGTGCTGTTCTCCCTGACACTAGCAAACTTAATATTCTCCATAGAGCAAGTTTCCTGATGGTCTCTGAGAAGCTGATGAGATCAACCTATAATGGAAGCAGCTGAGGCCTGACCAGGTACAGGAATTTGTTGCATCTCCCTGGAGAGTAAAGGTAGAGACAATCCTAGAAGTTCCTCCTCCATGTGAAGACTCCATCCTGGTCAGTGAGATCAGCACAAGGAGGAGGGGAGAGGCCATGTGAGATGATCTGGTTTGGGAGGTTCTTGTCCCACTTCCCTATCAGCCTGTGTCACTGTGACACCAAAGAGGCTGCATGAATATTTACTGATCAAATGAATAAATGGAGCATGATTCAAAGAAGCACAACTGGACATAAAGTCATCCACCTATTTAAAAGGAACTCTTGCTGGGAAAATTCCCACAGGTTTGGTCACACTCTCATCTCACGGACCACCAGCCCAGGTGCCCTCTTCTCTAGGAAAAGGGGCCTTGGGGCATTAACTCATTATCACCCACCCCTTACAAAAGCCTCTGATGCCCCAATTGAGATGACTATTGCATTTTGATGACCCTCTCCTAAGCTGTGTGTGAGGAGACCTTGATGCCCATTGCCAGGAGTAGCCAGATGCTGTCCCGTGTGACCATGACATCTCATGCAGTCCCTCTTCATATCGGGACATCTCTGTGCTGGACCAAATGCTGTACCTGAGGCAGCCTGCTCATGGCCACCATGCAGTCCATCCTCCATGCAGCCCTGGGGGGCAGCTTCCCCAGTACACAGACCAGGAACCTGAAGCACAGGAAAGAGGTAACAAAGCATAATGGAACATGTCCTCCTCTGGCTAATGGAACCCTGGGTTCCAGAGTCCAAGCCAAGACCTCTAGAACAGTGTGAACTGGAGGAGAGTTGAGGGTTGGAGAGGGAGAGTGCAGCCATGGTCTCAGGTGTCTCATTTTCCCTGCTGTGGTCTCAGCTGATCAGGGCCCTGGGAAACCCACTGATATCTCCAGAAATAACTGGCACAATGTCCTGGCCTGTTTTCTGCAGAGATGGCAGCTTTCCCATGGCCAAAGTTCCTGGGGGAGAGGAGTGGAGCGTGTGAGTCTGTGAGGTCCATTGTCAGGAGGCTCCAGCCTGTAGAAGCTCCCAGAGTGATGTTCCCAGACTCAGAACACAGTCCTAAGGTGGCTACACCTGTACAGATTGAGGCATCAGCATGCAAGGGTAAGTTTCACAGCTTGGCCCTAAGTGTTCAAACCTCAACCCTTATTTGCTGCCAGGTGCTGACTTCCCAAGTCAAACTCTATGGAAACACCAACCATTCCCTGCTGGGCACCTGCCTATCCAGGTCTTGGATCTTCAGGGGATGTTTGCTCTGATACCTGCCCTGCAGCTGGGTCAGGACCTAAGCTTCTAATTGTGTATTTGGACCTGGCTGTCTATGAAGAACTTAGGACTTGAGAAGGAAGGAGGAGTCACTGCATCAGTACAGTTGAGGAGCTTGGGAGAGGTATACTGGGAAGATGTCAAAGGCTATGGAGCTGAAGAGGGAGCATCAGGTCATGGGTAAAATTAAAAACAAAAAATCATCTCTTGGATGCATTCAATAGCAACCTGGAGATGACAGAACATAGCATCAATAAACTATCACTTATTTATTATCTGTCGGTATCAGTCTATTATCTGTCTACATATGTATCTATCTATCTATCATTCTATCTATTTTCTATGTATCTATCTATCTACCTGCCCAGGCTACCTGGCCTCCTTTGACATGCTCAAAGCACTATCAGCTCCATCTTGCCTCAGCTCCTTCTGTTATGGTCCATAACTCATCAATCCCAAGAAATGCCAAAAATGTGGAAAACTAACTATGGTACTTCCATTCTAAAGAACTATGCTAAGGCTAAGTGACAGAAGTACTTTTGACATAAACTTTCACTTCCTGGCTTGAGTATCACCTGCCAATCCATAAAGCCAACTGCCATGCATATGAAAAGACCACAGAAGTGAAACTTATCTCTCACACCATTTGTGTACTTACTTTCACATGACAAGAGCTGACAGGTCCTCTTACTGAGGCTTTGACTCTGTCATAACTTTGACAATTATAAAAAGGCCTCGTGACTACAGTTTTCTATTGGTAGCTGCCTCACAGATTGCTTGCTATCTAAGCATGGGAGAATAATCTTTACTTCCCTCTCTTTTCTATTGACCTTGCATAAATTCCAAGTTTCTTTCCATACAATATAAGGCTTGGAGGAAACTTCCCATCTCTGGGGTCTGCTGGAGGTCTTGGGACAATGTCACTGCAAACCTTGCCTAAAGAGCAACTTCTGCAGGGAGTGCTGAGAACTGAAGGTGGCCATGTAACACCATTCCATCCTATGTTCTGTTCCAAAGAGTGCTCCAGTCTTTACACTTTTGGGCTTGGTGTTCCATAGGGAAGCCTGGGTCTCTTCTGGGACAAGGTGGTGAGCTGCCCATTTGCTCCCTCCTTAGCAGGGAACAAAAGAGCCTTTCTCACCTTCTCAACCAAAAGGGGGAAGAGTGAAATGAGACAAAGTGTCAATGTCTGAGAGATTCCAAACAGAGTCGAGACGTTATCCTGGAGGTTATTCTTACACATTAAGTAGATATCACCTTGTTAGTCAAGGTGTAATGGAGAGGCTGGAGGGAACTGCCTGAAAATATAGAGCTGTGTTCCAGTAGCCATGTTTCTTGAAGATGATTGCATAATGATATAGCATTCACAATGTGACTGTGTGATTGTGAAAACCTTGTGTCTGATGCTCCTTTTATCTACTTTGTCAAGATGAGTAGAACATATGGCATAAAAATAAATAATAGGGGGAACAAATGTTAAAATAAATTTTGTTTGAACTGCTAGTGATCAATGAAAGGGAGGGGTAAGGGGTATGGTATGTATATATATATTTTTCTGTTTTCATTTTCTTTCTTTTTCTGTTGTCATTTTATTTCTTTTTCTGAATTGATGCAAATATTCTAAGAAATTATCGTGATGATGAATATGCAACTATGTGATGATATTGTGAATTACTGATTATATATGTAGAATGGAATGATCAAAATAGGAATGTTTGCATTTATTTGGTGTTTTTTGTGTTTTTAAAAATAAATTAAATAAATAAATGAATAAAAGTGCCTTTCTCGGTGAAGTTGGTCCCATCCAGGTCCCTGGGAGTAGGTGAGTGATCAGGTCCTATCAGGATCTTCTCCCCAAGCCAGTCCCAGGACCCCATTTTCTTCATTGTCAAAGCCACTGACTTGGCAGCTGTTCTGTACCAGGAACCGAGCCTTATACTTCTAATACCCATAACTGGAAAGAATCTTCTTTTACCTAACAACTTTAAAATAATGTTTTGGTTTTCTAAACCTATTAGAGCTGATGATACTAATGAACATAATTCACTTGCCAAAGGTTGGTGGCCTTGTAAATAGAAAGCATGAGTAGATCAATGTGGTTTACACAGACACATATACAGAGAACCCCATTCTCCTACTCTTTGGCATTTGATTAATGAAATAATTGAAGATAAGAGGAGGGCTACATGCCACCTAGAAACATCCTCTATCATTCTCCAACTGAGTGTATCATGAAAAACTGCCCTTCAAACTACTCGAGGACCATGTATTTAGGGGAAGGGCAGGAGTCTTTCTGGGATGTCAGGAATTGTTGCCCAGGGAGAGCTCAGGGTACGTCCTGCAGGCAGAGTCCCAGAGACAGGTGCACATCTAGGGACCAGATGCCTCTAAGAACGCTGCTTTCTGGGCTCCAGCAGCAGGCTTGGATCATTCCAGGGGCTTTGGACTCTAGTTCACACCCCATAGAGAGGCCCTTCCTGTAATAGGTTTCCCCTCCCCAAAGTAGCTGAATCTTCTCCTGAGGAGACCAGACTCAAGGCCCATGCAGCCAATGGGTACTGCTATGACCCCAACCCTTGTGTTCTCCTCTGGGGTCATGGTGGAGCCCTATTCATACTGCCAGGCCACCCTCAGGTCCTGCAGGAATGACAAGGAATGGGGTTCATGGTGGCATGTCAGGGCTCAAGCTAACTTTTATTTCTACCAGCAGACCAAAAGCTGGCTTACAAGAGAGGAGAAGTTAATCTGCTGAGGATAGCAGGGGTTTCCCCAGAATCCTAAGGTTCTGCACTGTAATTCTCCCAAGGTGCCTGTTGGGGCTTCAGTCTAGATGTATGTCCAGAGAATAGAGGGATGGTAGGGACATGTTCAGAGGAAATAGCGGTGTCACCCAAGCCAACCTCCTCAGGGCACTTCATTAAAGTCCATGAATGGTCATCTTTCCCCTTCCATTGGGGTGCTCCCAAACCTCTCCTGGGAACCATGCAGAGCTAAGCAGCATAAAATGGGGATCAACTAATATTCTGATGAGGTTCCAGAGGCAGCAAGGGCAGGAAGTTTCACCTCAGGAGTGCCTGGTCCTGACTATGAAGGTCCCTGGACCAACCCTGCTGGCCTCCATGCACTCTTCACAAGGGGCTCCAGGAACCTCAAGGGAAGTTCAGCCAGATGCAAATCCTGAGTCTCAGTGAAGCTTCATGTGTCCTGGGGGCTCACCTGAAAGACGCATTGCCCTTTATTACCCAGCTGCTGTGTTGGTTGATGCCCATTACTTCAAAAGGACAAATAATGCGTGTGGGTGGCATCCCTAGGTAGAAAAAATGTAGAGAAAGGAAATGTAAATGTCAAAGCCAAATTCAGAATCCCAATTCCTTGGAGAGAGAGAGAGATGGAAGTGTTTGGGGTGGGGAGAAGCTCAAGGAGTAGATGTAGGAATGGGTGGAGAGGTTTCCATTTGTGACAATTGTTTGAACTGGAAATATTCATTTCACCCACTTTTCTATAATTGCAATACATTTCAAATAGTAAAAAACAATTCAAAAGGGGAATCATATCTGTATTTTCATCCTTTCCTTAAATACATTCAACATTGCCACATAAAAAATGCAGAACTGGAGAAAATATCTGTGAGACATGATGTGCAGAAGGTGAAAGAGCTGCCTGTCTGGCCTTGGAGGTGGTGAGAATAAATCACCATAATCTTGAATAAAGAAACTGGAAAAGAAAAGGACAGGGTCAAAGATGCACCACAGCTGTACCATGCTGACCTGATGTTACAGAGGCTACAGCCCAGGCCTTTCATCCCTGTCTCTCTAACCTGTCCAGGGCTGGTACTCACAGCAAGTGGAAGGAAGAAAGACATACCTCACTGTGGGGTTCCTCGCAAAACTTAAAGAATGACCCAGGAGTGCAGCTTTGCCCTCTCCTGCAGAGAGTCCTGGAGTGGAGTCTTGGTTTTGGTTTCTACTTCTTCATGGGAAGTGACGGTCCTCATAGGATTTCAAAGACCCTTCATCCAGAAATCATCCATCATTCCTATGGTTATAAAAGAAGGGATGACAATAGTAATAATGAGAGTCCATCAATTAATGAATGGATAAATGGTATGGGAAACCCATAGAAGGGAAATGTGGGTCATAAAAGAGAATGAACAAGTAACGCCTGCCACAGTGTGGAGATGCCCTGGA
Source organism: Myrmecophaga tridactyla (assembly GCA_004026745.1). Classification (NCBI taxonomy): domain Eukaryota; kingdom Metazoa; phylum Chordata; class Mammalia; order Pilosa; family Myrmecophagidae; genus Myrmecophaga; species Myrmecophaga tridactyla. Next base: position 22,868 of record PVIY010031501.1, on the reverse strand, counting down.
AACACTATCTTAAGCAAGAGAACAGAAGCACAAGGATACCCATGCTGTATTTAAACATTTATGAGAAAGTTCAGAAAAGGCACATCCACAGAGACAGAAAATGGATCATTTACTTCACCAAGTGCTGAGACAGGTGATGTGGAATGATCCTTAGGGGGTATGGAGTCTCTACTTCGGTGTTGAAAATGTCCTGACATTAGACAGTGGTTGTCGTAGCAGTATTTGTGGATGTAGAAAACCACTCAGTTATAGGCTTCAAAAATGTGATTTTTTTTTTTAATGAGGAACTTTACCTTTGTGAGTAAGCCACAAAAATAATTATTAATGGAAAATTGTCATGAAGAACACAAGGGAGCCACAAACAGTTAAGAAAATGAAAATTTTGCATAGCTTTTTATATGAAAGGAAACAAAGTGAGAGGGACAGAGAGAATGATAAGGGGGTGGAAACATGTTTAAAAATTATAAAACTGTGTGCAGGATACACAGGAATTCTTAATATTATGTTGGAAATATTTTAGAAGTTGGTAATTTTTTCATATTAAAATGGCAACTAAAGGAAACAAAACGAATGAGAGACTGAGTCAGCAGGGAGAGGAATGAGTGAGCTCAAGGCAGATTTTTTTCTTGTTTCCCCATGAACTTGGACCACTGTGCAAAGTGCTGCTGCATGTACGTGATGCCCAGTGATCATCTGCCTTGTCCTTGGGCTGAGGCCTGGAGATGCTCAGGGAGGCCGTGTTCCCAGACTTGGAGCCAGAGAAGTGACCGGGGACCCCTGAAGGCCGAGTATTGACATAATACTTCAGCAGTTTGGGACTTTGCCCAGGCACTTTTGGAACCAAGACACATAGTTAGAAGCCCCAATGTTGCTGCTGCTTCCAGCATAAGAAATGGTGACCATCTGTCCTGGAGTCCCAGACACTGAGAGAGGCTAAGTCAGGACAGACTGAAGCCCAGGACCCTGTGAAGGAAAAGAAGGATGGGGAGTCCAGGACCAGGTTCCAGATGGACCAGGAGAGGAATGGAGGAAAGTGTCTCCTATTATCCCATAATGGGGTGTCTCACCTGTGTAGTGAACCAGGAACATGAGGAGGAGGTGAGTGCAGGCCATGGTGGGGGCCCAGAGCTCTGCCCACTGAGACCCTAAGGTTGGCAGGGCAGCCTCAGGGACTTTATCCTCAGGCAGCCTGGGTGGCAGGGGGCAGTTGGCCTCATGCAAATCTGCTCCTGGAGTCTTGACCTTCTTCATTACACCCTCAGGCTACTGAGCCTTCAGGGTGGGACTCTCTGGGAACCTCTGGCACAGGAATAAGGATGTAGCTGAGAGATGAACTCCCTACCAACATCTCTCTCAGGCTGGGTCCTCAGGGACACAAACTCCTGGACCCAAGGTGCTGAGCCTCATCTTTACCCAGCCCCTCACAGACTGTGAGCCCACAGGCCTCTGCCCAGCTCCATCCTGTGTGAGCCCCGGGAATGTAGGGGGGACTCCAATGCCCTGATGAAAGCTCCCTGCTGAGCCACTGCTACCCACAGCTACCACCCAGAGCATCAGGAAGTTTCCTCACCAGAAGACCCCCAACCCCAGCCCCTGAGGGCTCACTGCAGCCCAGCTCTTTAGGTGATCAAACGTCCAGACCCTTCCTTCTGCACACAAATATAAATTAGAGCAATTCCCAGTGCTGTATGACTCTATCCTCTGCTTCCTACTATAAAATCCATCAGAGGTGCTTGCAAAGAGTGTCAAATGCACACGAGAAATGAATGTCATAACTGTTTATAATTATTTGTAAATTAAAATTTTGAATTATTATGAAAAATTTAAAATTCAATAAACATCATTAAATAATTATATAATTTATTGTATGTGTTATTCTGTACTTGATTGTTTACATCAAAACAGTCATAGCAAATCTAACACAGTGAAAGAAGACTTCTTAAAATTCTCTTTTCGATGTCTACTCTCTCCCGTTCTTTCCAAACTCCAGGGTCAACACCAACTTCTAGAAGTGACCCTTCACCCCTCCCTTTGCTCAATCCCACATCTACTCCATAAAGCATGTCCTGCTGACTCTGTTTCCAAGATGTCCCCAAGCTGTCCACCACCACCCAAGGGCCAGGCTGGCCCTCCCACAGTGACAAGGCATTCCAGGTCTTCTTGCTGTGCTGTCCCTGCATCATGGACCCTGTCCACCCAGCCCCGGCAGGGAACTTGTCATCCCACAGGTCTTGTGACAAACCGACATACAAACTGTAATGTTCCCTTAGCAGTCCTTGTCCTTGATTATCCCATCCCACCTCCCCAGACTCCCCTCCACCTGCCCCTGGTTCCCTGTGGCTCAGCCCCTGGCCCACCTTACCTCTGTGGGAACAAACCCCATGGCCAATTCTGCTCCCACAGTGCCCCCAGTGGACAACATACTCTCAGGAACACTAGACAGGGAATGAGCTCTGGGGGAGGGTGGAGAACAAAAAAGGGCAGGGACTTAGAAAGGCCTTGAAGGACCACAACCTGCAAAGAGGCCTAAGGAGGGGTCACTGTAGGGAGGGAAATCTCAGGGAATGCCAAGGGGATCACAGCTGCTTCTGATGATGCTAATGGTTTAAGACCTGAGAGCAGCTGCATCTGACCCCCTGAGGCTCCACAAGCATGGCTTCTTCTCAGACTAATGTCCTCAATCACAGAGGGGGATGCTGGTTCTGTCCTCTGCCCAGTCACCTATGAACTCCTGAGAACCTGGACACTGACCTCAGCTCTAACCATGGAAGGGTCACTTTCTCTGAGTCATAGAGTGAGGCCTGAGGACCACACCTTGAGAGATGTGATATCAAAGCACTACACAGGGCCATCGTGTCCTTCAGTGAATGGGATGGAGCCTGCACACCTGGGTCAAATAGGACCAGGGTGGAGGCATTAGGAGTCTGGGGTGAGAGAGTCCTGAGGACAATCTTTCAAAACCTCCACCCACCATTCATGTCACTTTTCCAGCCCTGTGGTCCCTGGACTGAATGTGGGAAAGTGCTGTTGGTGCTTTGGTAATTGCTCACAGTGAGGGCTCATGGAGCTGCAGGGAAGGTCTAGTTCTAGGGCAGGGAATGGGGGCTTTCTTTTCAGCAGCTTAGAGGACCCATTCCTTCTTATAGATTTCCTTTTAGGCCCTATCTTGGAAGCAGCCAAGATCCAAGCGTTGAACACAATGATGAAGTGGGAGGATAACCAGTCAAGGGTCATCAGGCTGGGAGGCAGGTGTGGTTTGGAGCTGGGGAAGGGAATGTGTATCCTTGGTTCCCATGAGGGTCATCGGGGAACCCCCACCACTGAACCTCATCTCTGCTTCATTGGGTCTGTCCTCCCGGAGCCATGTGTCTGGTGTGACCACACCCAGCATTTCTTCACAGGCTTTCCCTCTCTCAGAGGGCTCTACCTGTTGTCAAAATCATGAATCACATTAAACATTATTCTGGGAATTAATGACACAAAAGAAGACAAGAAAAAAGAATTAAAAGAGGAAAGTTTACAGAGGAAGCACCAAAACACAAATCTTTACACTGATGACCTTCTGAACTGTAACAATTCAGAGAACCAGGGGGAAAGGGCAGAGAGAGTGAGGCCATGGGGATGGTGGCTCATCGTTCCTGGGGGAACCCACTGGGCATGTGTGCAGGGCATCCCCAGATCCAAGGACTAGTGAAAAATATGAGTAGGGTAGAATACACCTCACAGTTCTCCCCATGTGGGAGGAACCACAATTTTTCTTTTTTGCAAGATTTCTTACAGGGTCAGTGGTTCACAAAATTATTGGAGCAAGCCCCCTATATACTCTTAACAAAATTATCAAGGATCTCAATAAGTGTACATTTGTGTAGTTAATATCTACCAACATCTATCATATCAATGAAAAATAAAGCAAATTAAAACATTTCCCTATAAATTACATTATAACTACCAACACTAATCCAATCACATCTAAGCATAAACAGCATATATTTATAAAAACTACTTATATTTTCTGGAATAAATAAAAATTACTGTGAACTGTGAGGTTGTTTAGATTTTTGAAAAGCTCTGTAATGTCTGACTTAAGAAGACCATTGGATTCTCTTGTCCAATTCTGGATTTCTGTCCATTGGGTTGAAGTACATGGAGAGAATCTAGTCTCCCATGGACCTTGCTTTGGAGGTCTCATTAGCAACGCCAGAGGAATCATGGGCAGAGAGCACAGCCTAAGGAAGAAGTGGAGCCAGGAGCTAGGTTTGGCTCAGGAACATGGTCAGAGATCTCAGGGGAATCTGGTTTGGGACAGAGCAGTGATTGGTCACCGAATTGTCCCCAGGTCAGAAGGTAAACTAAGGACTGCGTGAGGGGAGAGAAGATGAAAAGGCAGCACCAAGTGCTCATTTTTCTCACACTTTTTACCTAAAAAAATTGGCAGTGCTTTCTTACAAGAGGTGTTAAGTGTGGATTCTGTTTTCTTAAGCCACTTGTGTATGGAGAGTGGAAGATGCACCCTGTGATGACCCCTGGGAGCCCCAGTCCTGCACCGTCCACCCTTTGAATGAAAATGGGACTTGTGTTTTCTATCCTTTTTAATGCGATTGTATTGAGAATATATTCACATACCACATAATAATTGAAAGTGTATAATCAATAGTTCACAGGGTCATTATATTGCTGTGCATTGATCACCAAAATTGTGCCATTTCTTTCTAACCAATGAAACATGGCAACAACAATGGGGCATCCCTCCCTTTATTAGCTTATGATATATAAAAAAGGTGATGGGATGACATTTCCAGAATTATGTTTCATTTAATAAGACTTTCTTAGCAAATTGCAGGAAAATTCTCTCTTACTGGTCCTAAGGAAGCAAATAACCATGCTGTGATCTTCCCTTATGGGGGGTGAATCTGGCTGGGAGATGCTGGCAATGTTCAGGAGCAGAGGGACACTGGCAGCCCCCAGTTCACCAAAGCCAGGGACCCCCTGTGCCATTGCCTTCCTTGAGCACGATGACCTCCAGAAAGGGAGGTGATGGAATTAAACCAGCCCCAATCATTGGAAGATTTGGAATGCCACTGGAAATTGATATTGTTGGATTGCCAAATGTTGGTATTCTCCTCTGAGTTCAACCATTGCTGAATTTATTTGGCATAATTTTGTGCCAGGGAGTTAATGATGGACAGGATGTAGTAACACCATAACAATAACCAACTTCTAAAACATCCAAGATAACCAGTTTTCTTCCTGTGGGGTACCTAATTTGATTTTGTGGTGAAGCTTTTGCCACTGATCCTCCAAGTATTTGTGGAATGGCTTCTGCAGAGAAGGACCTATGCCAGGGACAGCACAAAAGAAAGCCACCATCTTCTCCACTATGTGTTTTCTGAATGTTACTATAACAAAAATTTTCTGGATATGCTTTTTAATTATTGTTTTCCTTGTTAGAGTTGTCCCAAAGAAGGTCCAAAAAAGGTCCAGGAAAGTGTCCGCATGTTACTCCAGCCAGATCAAACATGGGATTTGAAATGGAAACATTGGCCAAAATTCAAAAAAAAAAATCAATCTTCTATACTAGGTTTTGAACTGCCAGTTTAATTTTGGAGGCAAAATCTTGTGCAGCCTCTGCATGTTCTAGCATCTCTTTGAATTCCTGATACAGTTCATCATCTGGTTCAGCACCTGAGAGGTGAGCACATGGAAACAGCTCTCTGATTGCTGTACCAGTACCACACATGCTGGACTCAATCTTAACTCTTGAAATGACGCTCCACAAAGAAATGGCTCCTTCAATGCCCACTTCATCTGGACAAATAATCTGGTTGGGATAATGCATTCAGGGAAACTCACTGAATCGCATTCTTAAGGAGCTTGTGTAACTTAAGCGGTATGTGGACCCAGATAAAGCAGTATGGTGTGCAACCCTGTTCCAAGTTCAGCCAAGACAAAATTCCTAAACCTATCCAGTAGGCATACAAAATAAATTTTCTCTGCATGTATCATACTATTGATGTGCTCTTTCAACATAATACATAGTCATAAGCATGGCAAGCAGAAGTAAAAGAGACACTACAATGCTCTGATAATGCCATAATTTTGAGGTCCATTCCTTTAAGATTACTAAGATTTTCAGATAAAAATACAACAAGGTAATGAATGGCTGTCACCACAGGACAATATTCTGCCTATTGTCCTGATCCCTTCTCCTCTTCTTATTCAGTGAAGGGTGATCCGTGAAGTTTCCATTATGTTGCTCCTTGTTCATTCCTACACATCTCTGGTCAAATTTTTTTCCATTCTCTGCCACTTCATAGAGCAGTAACTCTTGAGGATCTACCTGCTCTGACCCCAGCTTCAGATCTCAGCATGCTGGCAGCAGCTCCTGATCAACTTACACCTGTCACCAGGCTTCAGCCAACAGGAACATGCATGTGGCACTTCCAGTCTGGGCAAGTGTAGGATCTTTAAGTGTCCCTGGCTGCCTCTGTCTGCAGGAGGGGCTGGAACATGGGCCTCCATCCATCAGAAGTACCTAATCAAAAGCTCTGACCCATGGTCTCACACTGGGTCTCAGGGAAGTGGATTTTTATGTCCCTTTCAAGCACCAATAAGCTACATCAGGGGCCAGATCCCACTGCTGCTTACAGCAAGAATAGGGCTGAGTGAATGTAACCATTGTGTGGAGAAAACAGGTAACTAGTGTTTTAGTTTGTTAATGCTGCCAGAATGCAAAATATGAAAAATTGACTAGGTTTTAAAAAGGGAATTCATTAAATTACAAGATTACAGTTTTAAGGCCACAAAAAATGTCCAAAGTAAGGCATCCAGATAATGATACCTTGACTCAAGAAAGGCCAATGTCTGTCACATGGGAAGGCATGTGGTTGGAATGTGATGGTCCTTATCCTGCTCCCTTTACTTCCAGCTTCTGATGCCAGTAGTTTCCTCTCTAAGTGCCTGAGGGCCTACACTTAACTCCTCTGGGACACAACTCTATGTTCTGGCTTGCTTAATATTTCATGGGAAGATACATGGCGATGTCTGCTGGGCTCTGCCTGTCCAAACATCCACTTCTAGGCATCTGCTCTCTCTGTTGGCACTCTAAGTATCTCCAAGTGTCTCTATCTCTGTTGGCTCTCAAGCAACTGTGTTTTCTCCAAAATGTTTCCTGTTTTAAAAGACTCTAGTAAACTAATCAAGACTCACCTTGAATGGGCAGAGTCTATCTCCTTCTAATCAAAAGGCCACACCCACAGTTAAGTGGGTCAGTCATCATGAAAAAAGTCCCCTGTATAATATTGAATCAGGATTAAAGGACATGGCTTTTCTGGGGTACACAACACTTTGAAACCAGCACAACTGATATTTGACTGTAATTTGCCAGCCTCTTCTTCTGCTGTTCTCTGGATGCAGTACAGTGTTCTTCTGGACTATGGAGTATTGAAGCAGTGGATTCAGACAGTTCATGTCTGTTTATTAGTTGTTCTAGTGGAAGGGCTCATTCTTGAAGCTTCCTATTTGGCTGTCTTCCAATAATCCTACCATTATTTCTTTAGTTGCTTTTTCTTTTTTTCTATTTTTTTTAAATTATGGGAACATACATATAATAATTAACTTCCTACCCACTCCCATAAAAAAAGCCAGGGACCCCATCATACAACAGTAAAGAGATGAGATGTATTAAGGAGCTTGAAAGCACATTGAGTCACAGTTGCATCTCCTGGTAGAATGTTGCTGGCCTACATGTTGACTTAAACTTGAGATTTGGGAAAGGTTTAAGAAGGGCAACACGTGAGGAGAAGCCCTAGTAGTTCACGCTCTAGAGAGAGGAAATTCTAAATTAACCCAACTGAGATTGCATCTGCTCCCAGGTTATTTAAAATGGCAAAGACCAGAGAGCAGCTGACATCCTGCTGACCTGATGCTCCTTGTCCAAGAGTCCCCCTCAGAATGGCCTCTTCATCTGTGGGGAAGAGGACTCTGGGTGTGTTCTCTGCACCTATTACCTCTGTGCATCCTGGAAGCCTGGCACTGATCTCACCTCCTTCCAGAGGAACCATCTTCTCACTTCAACAAGGCACTTGGTTTAAAAGTATTAGTGGAAAGAGATGTGGGATCACAATATTAAATAGGGACATTTGATCACACTATGAATGAGGATGTGCATGTGAACCTGAGTATTGGAAAAATGGGATGGTATGCACTGCGGGGTGAGAGTGACCTGGACACAGTCTTCCAGTGTCACCACCTCAATCATGGGGCTGCTCTTCCAGATGTGTAGACCTGGTCCCACACAAAGCCAGCAGGAGACCTGCAGACACCTCATGAACTGTTCAAGTGAGGACTGTTGTGCACAGGAAGAATTTCTTCATAGGGACATGGGATTTTGCTTTCTATTCAAAGTATTAGAGGACAACGATTATTGTTAAAGACTTCTGTCTCTTACAATGATTTTTTTTTTGGGGGGGGTCCAGAAATCAAGCCCAGGTATACTGCATGGAAGGCCAGCATTCTACCACTGAACCACTCGTGCACCCACAATGATTATTTTAAATTGGGCTTGTGGAGGCAGTAAGCCTGAGCACAGAGAACAATAAAGAAGTGTCAGATCAATGACCAGTTCATTTGCCATCAGTTTGGGTGTGGGAGATGGAACCTATGGCTTGGGTCTTACCCAGGAGAGCTGCCAGGATAGGTGCCTGGAGAGGTGCCAGGGAAACCCCATCATGAGGACCCTGGTTCTCTGCTTTGTCCTACAGGAACCACACTTCAGATTTCCCTTGCTTTATATTTCTTTATGCTCTTTGTCTCATGGAATGGATCATGTGTTGCTAACACCATGACTGATATTTAAAATTTATTTTCTGAAATTTATACCAAAAAATAAAACAGTGAAAACAGTTAGAATGGGCAATGGTAAAACTTTTTACAAAAATACATACTTTACACTATTGATTGGTTTAATTTGAAACCGTCAGGACACTGAAGTAATGAAATGGTTGAGGGTGGAGGTGCTGGTTCCTCTCACTATCCTGGGACCCCCAGCTGCCTGAGGAGGGCCTGCTAAGACCCCTAACCAGGTACAGTGAAAGGAGGAGGAACTCTCAGCAAACCTTTCTCCTACTGAGACAGCCACTCTCTTCACTTTTTTGAGCTTCCCTCCTAGACATGCAGATCTCAATGTCTTAGATGTCAGAACCTTGTCATGGCTTCAATGTCTGTAAAGGTCTCTTAACATTAGGACCATCTATCAATATTTACCCCATTAATTGAAATGGAAAAGTAACATTGATTTTTCAGTTACTTTATAAACATCAATCCTAAAGAATTATATCTAAAATTAATGACACATTTTTTATGAAAATTTGTTCTGTCTTCCAAAATGAAAAATATATTAGCATGAAGCGTGGCATGTTTAGATTTTTCAACCTCTTTAATGTCAGACCAATACAATCAGGTGGCTACCCAGGTCCCCTTCTTGTTTCAGTCAATGACATGATGTGTGTTTGGCTAAAGAAGATGAGGAAAATGGAGGCCCACACAGGCACATCCCTGTGGCTTTCTCACTGGACGACAGAGCAGCCATCTGTAGTGACACGTCCTAGGAAGGAACTGAGGGAAGTTGCCAGACTTGGTTCCAGGAGAGTGGTCAGCGATCAGAGGGGAGGGCTAGTCCAGGACAGCAGGGGGTTGGCCCAGAAATGTGCCCCATTTCAGATGACCAGGATGAAAGGATTGGGTGTGGGAGCACATGGAAAGGACAGAGCCCAAGCCTGCTAGTTCTCACTGTTTCTTCAGGAAATTTGCAGCAACTTTCCACAACAGGAAAACATTCTGCTTTCTGGACTGTGGAGGGTCAACCCTTTGCTTGCCCCAGTGATTTACCCCCTTGCATAACTCCCAACTAACATGAGAGCTGAAACTATGATCTGCTTTTAATCAATAAAACATGAGAAATTGGTGGGAAGCCTCCCCCTTGATGATGCAGCAGGGCTGGCACATGGGACAAGACCCTGGAGCACCCATGTTTATAAGACCCTCACAGTGACCTGGAAAGTGAGCTTCACCTGCTGGTCCTGCAGTAGGAAAGGGCCCTGCTGGGGACTTCCCCTGGGTGGGACCCCATAGCTGGGAGCTGAGGCTCCCAGGAGCAGAGGCAGACTGACAGCCCATAGTGAACACAAAGCCAGTTCTGCACACAGCAGTGAGGAAATGGCCTTGCCTGGGAGGTGGAGGCAGACTCCTCCCATAAGCCTCCAGGGGAGAGTGGAGCTGTCCACCACCTGGACTTCAGCCCAGCATGAGCCTGAGCAGAGGACCCTGGAAGCAGAACATGGCTAGCTGACCTGGTGAGGCCAAGACATAGTACATGGGTGGAGGATATTGCCAGATTTGTGGTAATTAGTTACTCAGCAAGAGATAACTGATGGCAGACCACTTGGGCCACTTCTTGACACTGAGAGGGAGGTGGGATGGGGAGATGCAGGGGGTCCCAGCTTGCTGGGTCTGATAGGACAGCACAGAGCACTGTTGCTTCATATGTTTATTAGCGGCGGTCCTACAAGCAGCATATCTCCCAAGGAGAGACCTCACAAATGACCTGGCAGAGGAGCTAACAAGTTCAGATACCATCAGTTTCAAGTATGGATTGGGACTAGGGAATGGAAAAATGTCTCTTGGACTTCACCATGGAGAGGTCTCAAGGAAAATACCACTACTGAATTCAAAAATTTCACTTATCTAGAAGTCAAGCTTTCTGGCATCCTGTATTTCACTATTCTCCCTTGAAGGAGTTTGCATGTTGCTGAATTATAATTCACATTAACAAATGATCTTGGAAATTTATGCCAAAAGGTAAAGAAGGAAACGAATTAAAGACACCAATTTTACAATGGAAAGGTCAACAATATATACTTATACTTATGAATGACTTAGTTGCGAAACTTCACAGGACCCTCGGGAATAACTAGAGACAAATAATCATGTGCTTCTACTAACTATTCTACTTGAGTTAGCCAGGCTTCCACAAGATCTAATAAAAAGATAAAAACAAAGGGAGAAATTAACTGTTACCAACTTCCTGTCCACATGGGAAAAATTCCTTTTGGTAAATTTCTTGTACACTTCTTTTCTAAGTACAACAGTACTTAAACATTTTGTTGTCATGTCAGCTTTATAATTAAAAATTATTGAATATCTATAAAATTATTTTGTTCATATTGGAAGAGTAATTAAGATTTACCACATAAATATTTCCTTAAAAGTTAAACAATAATATGAAACTTATCAAATCTAAATATTAATAACATATTTTAAAGAGAATTAGTTGAATTTTCCAAAACTAAAGCAAAATGCTTGTGAAGGAAATGTTAAAATTATTAGTAAATCTATTTTACCCTGGAAAAATAAAAATAGATGGATGTTCAGGTCTCCTTCTCTATTCAGTTATTGCAATATGCCTTATAGGTTGAAGGTATTAGGAAAATACCTTGAAATACTGCAATGTCACTCAGGTCCTTTAGTGAAAGACAGAGGAGCCTTGATGTTGAATGCACCATAAGAAAAGAGTGAATAATGGAAAAATATTTGGTTCAGAAACATGGTCAGAAATGTGATCAGTCACAGAAACGTTCCTGTGCTGAGCCTGTGAAATAAGAATGGAGAGAGGGGTGAGATCCAGAAAGGATGGGACCAAGCAAGAATTGTATCTGTGCCCTCAGCAAAATTTACAGAAGTTTCTCACAGAAGAGCAGAAAATGGATTTCAATGGAAAAACAAGGTCTGTGTTCATGGACTGGGAACATGGAGACCACAAGGTGTTCACACTTGCAAATATCCTTCAGATCAAATATGGACATAGGCACAAGGGTAGTTCAGTGGTAGAATTCTCACCTGCCATGTGAGAGACTCAGGTTCAATTCCTGGCCCTCACACTTCTCAAAAACAAGCAAATGCCAAATGAATAAAAATTCAACAAATGGTGCTGCAATAAAGGGATACTCATAAGGAAAAAGAATGAAATGTGAACCTCACCATTCAGCATACAAACAATATATACTAGGAGGGCTACTCCCCTTATTCCCTGATGTGCTACCTGACCCCATATGGGAAACTGGAGCAAGAGTGGCCCCTGCTGGCTCAAGGGAACTGCTGATGCTCCAGTGAGCTCTTCCTGATTGGAGGGTCCATGAGGCAGCGGGTGGGGAGCTCCTCCAGGACCAGAGGAGGAGGGAGAGCCCAGAGTCTGCAGAGCCAGGGCCTCAGCCAGCAGCCACAAGGAAATAAATTCTACCAAAGAGTAAGGAGGCAGATTCTTTGCAGGTGAGCCTCCGGGTCAAACCTAGGCCATGATTACGATGACCTGAGTCTGAGAAGAACCTGAGACCCTGTGCTCTTCTAATTGTTTCAATCATAGGGCTGACTTCACTTCCTCCTGGGGCCCAGGAACCTGTGGCACTAAACAAGTCTCTGGGATTTAGTTAAGAAATATCCCAAAGTGAGGCTTGAGCCCTTCCCTAGAAGTGACAGTGACTTCCAAATGAAATCTTACAATTCAGTGTGATGTCTATCAAGTTCAAAATTGCATTTTTAATCTGTGTTAGAACGCTCACTTTGATAAACTCTTCCCTAAGAACCTTGAGAGAGAACATGGTAGGTATTTGAGGAAAGCTATTTTATCTGAAAGAATAGCCACATGTTTTGCTGATGTGGCTCTCACTGGAAGGGAGTTTGCTTTCCCTGTCCTGAGTCATGGGAGAGAAGACCTTGCTGGGCTGCATCTCTGCTGGGTAAAGGTCATGCCTCAGGACACCTCCCAGGCTTAGGAAAAGGCCCCGGGCTTGGCCAAAACACTTCATGAGTCCATGGTTGTGAGGAGAGGGGACTGCCCAACCACAAGAACCAGGCTGCTGGTTCATTTTGCCCACAGGAACAGACCAAGAGCTCATTTAAATTGGTCTCTCCCGGTGCATACTCAGGACACCCTCTTGGTGCTGAGTCATCTGGCTGATAAATCCAGCTAATGGCTGGGGCAAACCCATAACCTTCAGGGTGGCCTTGGGGGCAAGAAGCAGCAATAACAGGGGTCAGATGACTTGAAAAGAATGTTGCTTCTCCTTATTCTGCCCTTTCTACTCTAGTCTTTGTGACCAGTCTTTTCCCAGCCTCTGTGTCCCCACCTGAGATATGCCACTAGGATGTGTTCAGGGAGATATCACCTGAAGGAGGGAGCTGAGAAATGGGTTGTGGGTTACTAAGGAGACCACTGTGAGCATCAAGGCTTCTGAATTGTGTGGCCTCCCCCTGCAGCCATCATCCCCCAGCCAGATTCTTCCTGAAAGTCAAGGGATGAAAGGCTGATGTCAGAGGACGTTGTTATTGCCAAGGAGCTGGAAGAAATGATGCCATCAAGGGAAGGTCAGAATGGGCTGCCTGGATGTGTGGCCCAGATTCTTATGGGTTCTTATCTGAACTTCCCCAACTGTGCTAGGCTGGTGTTGATCAAGACCTGGAGATTTACCAGTTTCTTCTTCATGCCTGATCCCTGATCTCACATGAGCATGTAATGGTCATTTCTCCCCTCCCACAGATGTGTCCTTGGACCTCTCCTAGGGCCTGTGTAGAGCTAAGCAATATGACATCTGGGGCAGGAAATATCCTAATGAGGTTTCCGTCAGGAGCCTAGTCGATGGCCCACATTCCAGTGAAACCAGAGGCCCCATAATGGGGTCATTTGATCATACCTGGAGGCCTCACTTGCGTTCTACAGAAGGGGCCCCAGGAAACCCTCAGTGAAGCTCAGCAGACACTGATCCCAAGTCTCAGTTAACAGTCAGTCTCCAGCAGGACCTCAACTAAAGGACACATTTCCCATTCCTTACTCAATTGGCTCGTTGGTTGAGATTTTGTTTGGGGAGCTGTACCGAGATGGAAAAATGTGAAGAAAAGTAATGGAGGGCCAAAGCCAAGTTTATGATCCCATTTCCTTGGGGAGATGGCTATGCTCGGAAGCAGGGAAAGGGGTAGACACAGGAATGTGTGCGTGAGGTTCCATTTTCTATAATTGTTTAAATTGTAAATGTTCACAGCATCCACTCTTCTTTAACTATGATACATTACACAGTAACAGAAAACATGCTGAAAAGGTGAATTGTCACTCAATTTCTTCCTTTCCTTTACCACATAGAACACTGACACAGAACAAATGCAGAACTGGAGAAAGGTTCCATGAGACTTGACAAGTACAAGGTGAAAGAGCTGCCTCTGTGGCCTTAGAGGTGATGGAAA
>PVIY010031500.1:0-29877 GCA_004026745.1 Myrmecophaga tridactyla | reverse complement strand
CGGAGATGGGGAGTTATTGCAGTTCATGGGCTGCCGGTGAAATGCTGAGGGTGAGTCTGCTTTGGATCTGTGGGAGGATGGTTTCTCGATCTGACTAACCCCTTCACCTCAACACCCCCCCCCCATTTCCCTCCAGCCTCCCACACATGACCCCTCCGTCACCTGCCTATAGCCTTCTCTCTGTCCTGGGCCCTCAGCATATTATAGATCCACAGAGCCATTCACACGTGGTCATCCGTAATCCATTCCTAACCCTCCTGCCCAGTTTTCTAGCTCACTCTTTTCCTTCCTACCTCCCCCCACCGACCCCCAGCTTCAACACTCAGCTAATCTTGAGCCTTTACCACAGGACCTTAGAACAGGTTGTTTCTTAGGCTAGGAGTGTCCATCTCTGCATCCTGATCCCACCTCTTCTTTCTGCTCCTGCTCAGCGGCTGTCTGCCCCCAGAGCTCCCTAGGCTTCTCCCCTCTTTCTTCAGGCTCTAGCACTTGCCTGTGCCGCACTAGCAGGCCCTCAGCACAGCCAGCCTCTCGGCACAGGGAGGGACATGCAGGCCACCCTCTGAGAAGCCTGGAGACTTCTTAAGTGTGCAGACTTGTGTCTCTTTCAACCCTGCACCACCACCACCCCCCTTACCAGGTGCACGGTGCCTGGCACAGAGAACGTGTTCCCAGGGCCTCATAAAGGATAGAAGCCACCCTCTAAATCAGATAGGATCATGAATAAGATTCTAGGGGCTTGCTTAACCTATCCTAGACCCAAACTATCTTCAAGGACTTTAGACCATTGACCACAGAAACACAAATTTCCAAGGAGAAATTGCTGGTTTATGCTGATTTCCCTGGTCAAACTAGCTGGAGTATGTGTAGGCCAGGAAGCCACAAACCTGTCTTTGAAAATGGCTGTAGTTTGGACTTGTGGCCACCCCCACTAGGCCCCATCTTGTCTGAGTCCACTCTATCCAGAGTGGTCACATGGCACGTCTGGGAGTCAGGAGCCTGGGTCCTATCCCCAACTTGTTAAACATCTCTCCCTGAGCAGCCCCCAGCATCTTTTTCCTTCTGAGATGTGACTGGACAGCCACATATCCCTTCTCCCAGTATAAGGAGCTTACCCTTGGGTGAATCCACCAGACCCTGGTGTGTCAAGCTCTGCCTCGCTGCCTCCCTTAGCTCTACTCTGGTTGTGTATATATCTTTTTTGTATGTTCTATGGCAGGAGTCACATTTCATTATTTTTCCATGTGAGTATCCCATTATTGCAGCACCATTTGTTGATTTTTTTTGTTTGCTTGTTTGTTTTTTGTGTGTTTGTTTTTGCTTGTTTTCTTGGGAAGTGCACGAACCAGGAATCGAACCCAGGTCTCTTGCATGGCAGTGCTCATATATTTTTTGAGCTTTCCTCCTATAGTTAGATAATCTTGAGCCTCTGAGTGGCCTTAGGAATTCATCAATGCACTCTTCCAAATTTGCCCCGACCTTATCCTAAACCCACAGAATTCTCAAGCCTACAAGGGAGGGGCTTGGTAATCTGTATCACTACAAGCCCTTAAGGTTATCACTGATCAAATGCACCCTTGTCCTATTTTACAGGCCCGTTCCACGGATGGCACAGTCCCTTGCTTAGAGCAGTCAGATGAGTGCCAGCTCCCAAGCTATGTATGAGACACCCAGAAATTGCCTCATCTGTCTGAGCTGCTTTGCCCCCTTCTATTTAATGGGGACAACCACTGTAACCCCACCTAACTTCTAGGGTCCTTGAGATGTTTGAGATAATAGGGAAAGTGGAAAACGGAAGCTTAGTGGGAGGAGAGATTTGCACAAGGTCATCCACCTCTTCATCTGCCTTTTGTGTGCCAGCGCTGGGGGATTCTACTGGGAACAACTTGTTGAGGGGAGATGGCATTCTAGTAAACAATGACACCAGTAAATTAACCAGATAATCACGATAAAGGAAATAAAGAGGGATGCGAGAGGGCGTAAGGGGGTGGCTGGAAGGCCTGCCCAGGAAGGGTC
The DNA here is from genome assembly GCA_004026745.1 of Myrmecophaga tridactyla. Classification (NCBI taxonomy): domain Eukaryota; kingdom Metazoa; phylum Chordata; class Mammalia; order Pilosa; family Myrmecophagidae; genus Myrmecophaga; species Myrmecophaga tridactyla. The sequence goes on along the minus strand of PVIY010031500.1, from coordinate 27,861 downwards.
ACTCTGGCTGGTTGGCTGGGAGCCGTCGGAGGAGGCCCCGGGGGGACTGTCACAAGCCTGGTGGCGACAGAGCTAGGAGGCCCCCTCGGGCCGAGCCAGGGCGCTCGCAGGGCCCTTCGAGAGCGCGGCGGGCGCGGGTCTTTGTCTCCCTGGTTCTGTCTGCCGCCTCTCCTGACCCCTAGCGCTGCTCCCTCTCTGACCCCGAATAACTTGTTGGTTTCCCCCGGGCTTTGTTTCCCTGGGGTCACCGCCTCCGGGACGCCCGGCTGCGAGCCCTCGTGGGTCCCGCGTCTGACACCCCCTCCGGCCCCCGCCCCCTACCCGCTCCGAAACTGGGGTCAAAGGCAGCCCGCGTCACGTGGTCGCCGAGCCGCACCGAATCGGCCGGGAGAGCCGAGGGAGAATCCGGGTGGAAGCCGAGAAATCCAGCCCGGATAGCAGCGCCGGGTCCCGCCCCGGCCCCCGCCTCGGGGCGCTCGCCGCACGCCCTCCGGCCTCCCGGGCCTCCAGAACCGATCTCCGCCGGCCCCCACGCGCCATCCCGGGATCGAACCCAGGTCCCAGCGGCCGTGATTCGGGGAGGTAGGCGTCGGGGCCGGAGGGGCATGGGGACCCGGGCTGGGGCGGGGGGCCCTCGGCGCGCGGGTACGCCCCTTTGTGTGCCGCGGGCCGGCGGGGGGCGAGGCAGCGCTCCGCAACTTCCAGGCTTCAGGGAGACCCCGTCCCCCCGCTGGCGCGGCATGAGGCGGGAGGCTGCGCGCCGCCCGAGCGCGGTGCCAGGGGCCGGGGCTGGGGGCTGGGCCCGGGGAGCGCGGGGGATGGGAGAGGCGAGGCGGCGGGAGGCGGAGCGGGCGGCGGCGGCGGCGGTGGGGAGCGCGGGTGGGAGCCGCGGGAGGCGGCCGGGACGGGGTTCGTCTCGGCCGGGGCCGGAGGCTGGCGGCGCGCGCTGGGCTGCGGAGACCCAGGCGTCCGGCGGCTCGCTGGGAGCGTCCCCTCCCCCGGATGCGCCCCAGCTGCGGCAGGTAAGGGGCCGGGAGGGCCGGGGCCGGCCAGTGCCCTGCGGCGCAGCCCGCGGGGCCCGAACCGCGTTTGCAGGCCGCGCGGCGCCCCGGCGGCTGCCGGCGCAAGTTTGGTGCGGGCGGGCGCCGGGCGGGCTGGGGGAGTCTGCCGGGCCCCGCGCGCGGGGGTGGGAGGACAAAGGGGTGGGGGGCCGCCGGCGCGGCGACCGGGGGCAGGCCGGGGTGCCGGCGAGGGCAGCGCGGCAGCTGTAGGTCACGGATAATGTCACTCACGAGGAATGCCTCCTCCCCCGCCCCTGCTTCCGAACAGGGCAAACTTTTGTCTGGCGAGGGAGGGGGTTAGAGGCCGGGTCCCTGCTTCGGGAAGGGCCAGGCAGCCTGACCGGTTTTCTCCCGGCTTCAGAGGCCTGGTCTCTAACTCCCCTCTCCTCCGGGTTCTCGCAAACAGCGAGTCTCCCTTTGGAACGCTGCTCTTTAATGCCCTGGGACGTGGGCGAGGAGGGAGTGCCCGTGAGCCTCATGGGCTCCGGGATTCTGGGAACTGGCCACCCGGCTCATTCCCAGATCTTAGCACCCGGCATGCCAGTCGCTGTGCCAGGGCCCTGGGATACAGAGCTCCCCCTCCCAACCCCCTGTTCCCCAGTATCCCCTAGAAGGGCCTCCAGCATGTCCTGGGAGCACTGCCTCCTGGTCTGAGATTCAGACAGACGGAGGTCTGCAATTCCCAGCTGTGTGACCTTGGGCTGATTCCTTACCTTCTCTGAGCCTTGGTTTCCACACCTGTAATAGTGGGGAACACCTAGTATATAAGGGTGAGATGAGAGCCTGTCAATCCTTGAGTAAATGGCATGTTTATATTCAACAAGTATGCATTGCGTATTTACTCTGTGCCAGGTAACTGGACTAATTGCTTTATCTCATTTAATGCATTATTATTAACCACATTTATACTGGGGGAAACTGAGGCACAGAAAGGCAAAGCCCCAGGGCACACAGGTAGTAAGTGGTAGAGCTGAGTTTGATCCCCTTTCCCCAGCCTGTGTCTCAACCACAGAGCTATACCAGGTCCAACTGTGACGGAGCTCACCATTTCATTTTTAGTTGAAATTATGAGGATACCTGCCTCCCTCTTCCCCATTGCCCTTACCCCCAGGTGATGCTCCTTCTGCCTGGTACTGGTTCCGGGTGGGTTTTTCTGTGCTCCCTGGTTCTCGTCACTGTAGGCAGCTGGGGAAGGAGGGGCGGGCAGGTGGGACCCTGGGCCTGTAGTCCTGTGATGGTCCAAGTTCTGGTGTCGGCTTGGTCTGTGACAGGAATGCCCTTCCAGTGCAGGTGACGTGGGGAGGAGCCTGTCTCCTTGGCTCCAGCTGGGGACAGCTGGTGGCTTTGTCAACATGCCTCTCCCCAGCACCCAGGGGACGGCAAAGCCTTCCATTCCCATCCAGACCAGGTGGCTTTAAGATTAGCAGGGGACTGAGGTAGGGCTGAGAATTTCAGGCTTTGGGCAGATGAGACACCCAAGGCCAGGCAGTTTGCCCCCAGATGTGCTCCTATCTGACTGGGCCATCAGCAGGTCCTCACTGCTAAACTAAGGAGCTGGTTTTGGTCAATGGTCCCAGCCCTGGGTGCCCCAGCCCCAGAAGTCCTTGAGACATTAGGGGCATGGACTTGAGGCCCATGTCAGGATTGAAGAATAGTAATGGGCAGTGCCAGGGTCCCTGAACCTACCATTGCTGGGCACACTGTAGGCCCTCAGTAAATACCCCATGAGTGAATGTATGAAGTGGTCCAGGCTTCCACTGACCTTTGGTCCATGGGCTGGCCCAGTCTCTCACTAAGGGCAATGACTTTTTTTTTTGCATGGGCAGGCACTGGGAATCGAACCCAGGTCTCCGGGTTGGCAGGCGAGAACTCTGCCTGCTGAGCCAGGGCAATGACTCGACTACCAATCAGGCTCTGTTTGGGGACCTTGAGTAATTACTTTAAAATGGAAAACAAATTGCTGTTTAATAAATTACATTTTGAAATCGGGGGTGGGGGAGGGGGTAGTGGGTGGGGTCGGTAATGAAAACAGTTCTTGGGAAGTAATTAGTGCATTACTCCCTAACTTCTCTTGAGGGCTGCTCCAGCCCTGCCTCTGATCGGCAGCGTATCTGGGCTTTTCCTGTGCCCTGGGAAGTGGGGGTCCTCCTGGGTTGACAGTTCACTGTCAGCTTGTGAAATTTCCATCCCTTAGCAGGGCTTTGAGGGGAGTCAGAAAACTTTGAATGGAGGGGCTGGAAGGCTGAAAAGGAGTCCTGAGGGATGGGGCCATCCTTTGGTGTGCAGCCAGACTCACCTCAGCAGCCTGATCAAAGCAGGAGAAGCCTCTGAGAGAAACAATAGGTAAGGGAGGGATCCAGCTGGCAAGAGATGATGGCTAGTGAGCCTCCTGTCACAAGGGGTATGCAGCAAACAGTTTTATAATCACAAGTTGATATGGTCAAGAATGTTAAAGCTTGGGCCAGGGGTGGGCCTGAAGAGAAAATGCATCTGAGAAACTTGGATACGGGCTCTGGCCTTAGCAGCCCAAAGCACTCTCTGCCCTGGGCTTTGGATCTGCTTGACCCTTCATCCATACTTTGGGATCAGAGCCAGGCCTGCAAGTCCTTAGAGATCGGGCAGACTTGTGCTGGCTCAGAATTTGCTTTTGGGTATGGCTTGAAATATCTGGACTGTTTAGAGAAGTTGGACATTCTTTACTTGAAATGGAACATTGGGATAATTTGTTAAATATGTATGGACAGTGTCCATGGGGTGACAGAGGAGACAAAGTGGGGTGAGGTGCTAGAGAGGCTGCTGGTCTGATGGGGAAGGGAAGGCAAGGATCCAAGTGATAGCTCTGAGGCAGGATGGCGATTGGTGAGAGGTGGCTTTGGAAGGTCAGTAGAGGGAAAAACCAGTTCTGATTATGAATGTCAGCAGGGCTTCCTGGCAGAGGAAGTGTTTGAAAGGATGCAAGCTATGGGAGAGGGGCAGTGGGAGACAAGACGGGCTGTGGGGAGGCTGCACTACCCCGCTCAGGCGTTGGGATTTAATTCTGTAGTTGGTAGAGAGGTAGAGGGTGGTAAGTGGCTTGTTGAGTCGATGCCTGTTTCTGTGCCTTGTGCAGGGCTCTTTGCATACAACCCACTGGACCCTCACATCCCCCCTGCAAAGTAGTAAGTGGTAGTGGTGGTAATCCCCACCTCTGCCCCATTTTCACATGGGAAAATGGAGGCTGGAATTTGAACCCAGGCTAGAGTTGTTTCTGTCCCGTTGTGTTGCTTCTGTCAGGGGCCATTTGGCCAAAGAAGGTGGCAAGACTGGCTGTGTTGAGACCCGCTCAGAGTCGATGCTAATCAGGCACAATAGATTGCTGACTGAGGTTGTACTCAGGCAGTGGGACCAAGAGGGAAGGAGGGGAAGGCTGCAGAACTTTGCAGCTGCCTTGGGGGCTGGGGGTCTTCAAAGGTTTGGGGAAGGAGCCTTAAGAGGGCATTGTCTTGTCCTGTAGGTCTCCTGAGAGAAGAGACAGCGCCAAGGGTGGTAGCTCCTGGGAAGCTGCCTGGAGAGGAGGTGAGATCCCTGTCGCTGAAGGTATGCAGAGAGGCTGGAGAGTTGGAGATGGCGCAGAAGCCTTGTATCAGTAGGGTCAGGCCTGCCTGACTTTTCTTAGTCCCCCTCCCCTTTTTTTTTTTCTGAATCTGTTTTAACATTCTAACTTGAGCTTTAGTTGTAAGTTTCCTTTTCAGAGTTTTTAATTCTTTTGTCTTTTAACTAAGATGCTTTGAAGTTTATCTTAAAAAAATATACATATTTTTACATTAGAGAAGTTGTGGGTTTATAGAACAATCATGCATAAAGTATAGAATTCTTATATACCATCCCGATTATTAACTCCTTGCATTGGTGTGGTACATTTATTACAAAGGATAAAAGCACATTTTATATTTGTACTGTTAGCTATAAGTTAACAGTACAATTATAGTTATCCATTCTCTCTCTCTCTCTCTCTTTTTTTTTTTTTGGCATGGGCAGGCACCAGAAGTTGAACCTGGGTCTCTGGCATGGCAGGCAAGAATTCTGCCACTGAACCACCATTGCACCGCCCCATCCATTCTCTTTTGACCTGAGAATCTCAGCATTGGGATAGTGCTTGGCCCACTTCCATATCCTGCTTTACTTACAGCTTTTCTGAGCTGCCCCTTCCTATATTTCTTGGGAAGTTGTTTACATGCCTGGCCTGCAGTGCTCCACCTCGGAGAGTCCTTGCCTTTTGGAATCCAGTCAGCCCAGCTGACCTTCAAAGCGCCCCTTGAAGATGTCCGGCTCAGTGGCCGGACCCTGGGCTGCTGGGCATTGTGGTTTCACAGAGAAGTCAAACTTTCTGCTTCCATTTCCCTGTCTATGAAGTCTCCTTTTCCTCAAGTGTGAGAAAATAAGGCTAAATCAGGCTGAGTAGTAGGGGCTGGGCAGAAGTGCTAGTGTTTTACTTTAGGAGCCTCAGTGAAAAGGGACAGGATTGTCTCCTTTCTGCAATAGAGGTTAAAGGAAGGGCTCCTGGTCTCTGGTTTTTATCAGCAAAGGTGCTTTCTCCTGCCTGTGGGGCTATTGCAATGCTCTGTCATTTAGCTTTGGTCTTGGAGATTTGGAGCTTGGTGGAATGGGTAGATGTCTTGGAGGCAGATATTTTGGATGGCTAGAGCTGGCCTGTCACCAAAGGAGTCACACAGGGGACGAAAGCTCTTACCCAAAAGGTAGTTTGTGCAAGGTTGCCTCCTGAGCCTTTGATATCCTTTCTGCCTTTTTTCCTAATACAGGTTAGGATTAAAATGTGGATTGTGAATGAACATCTATTATGTATTTGAAGGCAAAGTACTGGATGTGGTCCCTTATGTGACTGAGTGTCCCAAATCCTTTTCCCCTTCACCTCTCAAGCAGGAGAGGTAGGTGCCTTGCTCTCTCCTGCCTCCATACCTCTGCTCATGATGATATACTGAACCCCAGTCACTTCCCCTTGCCTGTCCCAAAAGCTTCCCCCCTCCAGAGCCCAGCTGCAGTGTCATCTCTTCCATGCAGGCGTTCCTAATTCCCCAGAGCTGGCATTACTCTCTCCCTCCTTTACACATACCGAACTGATTAGCTGACCTCTTGTGGGGGGTACTTTGCACACCTGGCTTTGAATACTAGTTCCATAAGGACATGTCTCATCTGCTCTAGGCTCTAAGCTCTGGAGGCTGGGCCCTGGGCAGCTCATTTCTGCATTGATGTTGTTAGGCAGCATTGCAGAGTAGAATCAGAAGTTCTGGATTCAAACCCCAGCTCTGCCAATCTAGGGCAAATTACCTAAATCTCCGTGGACATCCATTCCTCAACTGTAAAATGGGAATAATAGTAGTCTGCTTTTCTAGGGATCTTGAGCAGATCAGTGCCTGATACACAGTAAGTACCTAGTAAGTCTGAACTGTTCAGTGATAAATAATGCTTATTGTTTATACCTAGGAGGGGATCTGCCCTTTCAGAGATGGAGAGAAGAATCATAGGAGTTTGAGTTTTCAAACTTTCTGCCTAATGGTTTGAGAAAACTTGTTCAGATGAGTAATCTGAGGCCCAGAGAGATGGGGTGGGGCAGCCACCCATCTCCTCCAGGAGGGCTGATGGGATTCCCCTCCTTCATTACACTTCTGTTTCTCCTCTTTGCTCTGATCAAGGTTAAGGTGCTCAGGTTCCGTAAGGTCAGCCTCCTCCCTGGTGGCCATGCTGAGTGGGGCCTAAAGCTTACAGCAGACACGTTGGCTTGGCTGGAAGGCCCGGCTAGACTGCAGGGCCCTTGGGATTCCCTCCTGACCAGGCACCCATGTTCCTAGACTGCATGCTCTTAGGTTGAGGCCTGGGAAGGGAGAGAGGATGGTGGCAGGGAGATGGACAGCCCAGGTCAGGTGCTAGGAGATCCAGGCAGAGTAAAGGTTGGGAGCTCGGGCCGGATGGTCTGGGTTCAGATCCCTGCTGGACCACTTCCTACTTGTGTGTCCGTGGGTAAGGTGTTTAGTGTCTTCCTCTGTACAAAAGGGGATAATCATTGTACCCGATTGATAGCATTTAACTAAGAGCTTAATCCAGACTAGTTATGATTATTGCTATGGTTGATATTATTACTAAGTAGCTGATTTGGTCCTCCCAATAGCAGTAGGAAATGAACACTATTTTTTTTTTTAACATTTGCTCCCCCTATTATTTATTTATTTTTATGTTTTATGCAAGTTAATATTTTTTTATTTATGAAACATATCCACATACAAAGACAAACATTCTTACCATATGATCATTCCATTCTTGTTATATAATCAATAACTTGCAATATTTTCACATAGTTGTATACTCATCATCATGATCATTCCTTAGAACATTTGTATCAATTCAGAAAAAGAAATAAAAAGAAAACAGAAAAAAATTCATACATACCATACCCCTTACCCCCCCTTTCTTTGATCACTAGCATTTCAATCTACTAAATTTATTTTAACATTTGTTTCCCTAGTATTTATTTATTTTTAATCCATATGTTTTACTTGTCTGTCCATAAGGTAGATAAAAGGAGCATCAGACACAAGGTTTTCACAATCACATAGTCACATTGTGAAAGCTATATCATTATGCAATCATTTCCAAGAAACATGGCTACTGGAACACAGCTCTACAGTTTCAGGCAGTTCCCTCCAGCCTCTCCATTACACCTTAACTAAAAAGGTGATATCTATATTATGCATGAGAATAACCTCCAGGATAACCTCTCAACTCTACCTGGAATCTCTTAGCCGTTGACACTTTATTTTCTCTCATTTTGTTCTTCCCCCTTTTGGCTGAGAAGGTTTTCTCAATCCCTTGATGCTGAGTCTCAGCTCATTCTAGGATTTCTGTCCCACGGTGCCAGGCAGGTCCACACCCCGGGAGTCATGTCCCACGTAGAGAGGGGGAGGGCGGTGAGTTTGGTTGTCATGTTGGCTGAGGGAGAGAGGCCACATCTGAGCAACAAAAGTGGTTCTCTGGGGGTGACTCTTAGGCCTAATTTTAAGTAGGCTTAGCCTATCCTTTGTGGGGTTAAGTTTCATGTGAACAAACCCCAAGATTGACAGCTCAGCCTATTGCTTTGGTTGTCCCAACTGCTTGTGAGGCTATCAGGAATTCTCCACTTGGGGAAGTTGAATTTTCCCCCTTTCTCACCCTTCCCCCAAGAGAACTTTGCAAATACTTTTTTATTCACTGAGATGAATACTGTTTAAATTAATCCCCCTTTAACAGATGGAGCCACTAAGCTTGGAGAGGCGGTAGCTCTGCCTGGAGGGTGCAGGCCCAGGGGAATTTGGCCAGGGTCTGTGGTCTTTGAGGGGCTGCTTTGACCAGAGATAACAGACTTGTTTTGCGAGATACCCGAAGGCAAGCCAGCCAGCGGGTGGATATATCGGGGAGAATGACTTAACTCAGTGTAAGGAGGAAACATAAAAAACAGCCAGCCAGGATGGAAGGGGTTGTGTCCGGAGGGTGTGAGCTCCCCATTTCTGGAGGTGTGGAGCAGAATCCTGGAGCCCACGTGGTTGAGAAGTTGTGGTGGGGATCCTGGCCTTGTTCCGACCTGAGGTCTTTGGCTCCAGGAGGGAGGGGCTTTGATTCCTGTCATCCCTGGGCTGGCCAAGGATTGGCCTGTCTGGGCAGGTCCTAGGGTGGCGGTAGAGGGAAGTTTGCTGTAGTCATTGCGCAGCCACAGCCTGGCCTATGACACCACCAGCCTTGCAAATAGGTACCTGCCCAGGCAGAGGCGAGGTGAGAAGTGCACATCAGTTTAGGGCTTTTATGCATGCTGTTGGGATTCCGTCCTCCTCATGTTTTCTTCAGGAGTGTAAGCATCACCTCTTCATGAAAGCTCTCTCTGAATCACTCCAAGGTTAAGTCAGTGGTTCTGAAATTTGGTCTCTGGACCAGGAGCGTCCACCTGACCTGGGAACTTGCTAGAAATGCAAATCATCTAGCCCCATGCCCAACCTACTGAATCAGAAACAGTGGGGGTGGGGTCCTGTGTTTTCAGAAGACTTCTGGGTGATTCTGACATTACCTCAAGGTGGGAACCACAGGGTTAGATCATTAAAAAATAATAATAACAATAATAATAAGAAAACCATGGGTGCCTCTCTCCTTGGGCTCTCCTGTTTTTCAGCATATTCAGTTACCAGTTAATGTGGGGGGCCCAGAGTAAAGCCCAGGCTCTCTCTACCTTTCTCTAAAAGTTCACCATCTTGCTGCAACTCCATTTCTAAGAAACAGTCTGTGACATGGTGACAGGGCACAGCAAAACCCCAACATAATTATAGGAGACAATGCTGTGGCAGTTTAGGAAGACAGGATGGGGGGTAGGTGCCAGAAGGTTGGGAAGCTAGAAGATTTGAGGGTGGCAAGGGTGGGAGATCTCTGAGCACCTCTGGTGGCAAGACTGAACTGGTTGTGTGCTTGGGCTGGGGCTGGGGCTGCGGCTGCGCCTGGGGCTGGTTAGAGAGAGTGGATCCTCCTTCAGAGAAAGGAATGCACTGCTGGTGTCTGTGCAGGGTAGTTACAGTGGCCACACGTGGTCTGAGAGGGCCGAGCAGCCTTAGAAGTCATCAGTCCAGTGGTTTTAAGCTTCACAATAAGTTTAATCATGATGATGATCACAATTGCTGCTAACATTTATTGATAACTCATAAATAATTGCTAAGCACTTTCCATGTAATCTCATCTGGAGCACCCCCAGAACAATCTTATAAGGTAGATACTATTATGGTTCCCATTTTATAGATGGGAATATTGAGGTCATCTAGCTATAAGATAGTAGATATAGGAATTCTAGAGAAGGTACTTAGGAGCATGATCTCATTGGAAGAAGGGCAGTAGGGGATTCTCTTAGAGTGTTTGTAAAGATGCAAAAGTATGTATTCTGTCAGATGAGTGAATCAGGCTTTAGGGGAGGGACAATAGAGATTGTACTGGGATGGTTAAGGTTTAAGCCTCTGAGTTGGGGCTACCACTGCAGATATTGTTATTCTCCCCGTTTTCATGGATGGGCCATCTGAGGCTCAAAGAGACTCAGTCATAAGCTCAAGGACACATAGCTAGGACGAGAGATAAAATCAGAGATAGAAGTTGGTCTTATCTGGTGCTAACAGGTATGAGTGGTGGGTGGCTAAGATCAGAGCCCACTGTCCATGCTGCCTGTTGGTTCCTGCCTCACTAACTGCCCAGGAGCTCAACAGATTCCCTGACACAGGGTAGGAGCCCTTTCATTTCACAGATGGGAAACTGAGGCCAAGAGAGGGATAGGAACTTGCCTCTGGGGACACAGGATGTCAATGTCATGGCCAGGACCAGAACCCAGAGCTGCCTCTGTTCTGTAGGGAAGGATTTGTTCCCTCAGTAGCCACCCCAACCTAAACTCTTACCCCCTCAGTCATTTTTGGCAGGCTGGGTAGCTGTGACTCTGGGGTGGCCCAGAGCAATGCTGGGGGCAGAGATGGGTGTGCCCACGGCATAGAGTGCCAAAGAGGGGTGGGGTATCTTCCTAGAGGAAGAATACCAAGAAGCCCAGATCCCCAACGGAAACCAAACGAATTTTCTAGGTCCTGAGAGGATATTTGGAACAATGGAGGTGGGATAGGGGAAGCTGAACTATAAAAAGGACTTCTTGATATCCTTAAAAAAAAAAAATCTTTCAGTTTGACTTTTGTTTTCCAGAAAGATATTTCTGTAACTTCCTGAAAGCAGGATCCCAGATCTCCTTGAGGATAGTCAGGTGCTTTTGTTTATAGACTCAGAGCTTTGGAGCTGGGAAGAACTGGGGTGGGTCAAATCTCCCCATTTTATAGTTGCGGAAACTTGAGGCTGAGAGGTGGAAAGGGGCCAGCTTAAGTTGCAAGTGAGGCAGCAGAGCACTTGGGATCAAAACCTGGGTCTTTTGGTGCCTGTCAGGGGCTGGGCCTTCCTGACTCACCCGCAGGGTCTCAGCTGGCATGGCGGCTGGGCAGAGGTGGTCCCTTGGAAACACTAGGGCTGGGGCAAGGCCAGGTCTGGTCGCATCAAGATGGGCCCACAGGATGGCACCTCGTGTGGTGGGAGAAGGCTGGGATGGTGCGGTCGGCAGTGCCACCCCCGTCTAGTTGCCGGGACCAGCTGTGCACCGTCTGCCTGGCAGCTGGGAGCCAGCTCTGAGTCACAGCCAGTGGGTGCAGGGGCGCGGGCCGCCGTGTGTCATGATTCAGTCTGTTCTCCCAGCCCCGATGGATGACTAGGCCCTGAGCTCTGATTTGTGCCCACGCCTGTGAACTAAGGAAGCATTGGGGGTTTGGGCACCGAGTTTGCAGATATGAGGGACCTGGGGGATCTGGGGGAGTCCTGTCCATCTGCCGCCTCTCGTCTCTTAAGTATTCCATGATTTTGACCTAGCCCAGTCTCACCAGCCCAGGGGTCTGTAGGCCCTGAAATCATGTGTGACATTTTGTAGGTTTCATCAGGTTGTTAAAGAGCTTGGTGTTCCCCCAAGATGTTAACCACTAGCCCAACAGGAAGGCAGAGGCCATATACATGCACTGCAGGCTTGAGAGAACGTAGTCAAAGAGACTGTGTGGGTTGAGTAGAAGGAAACCTGGCAAGGTGTGGCATCATGGGTCAGCATGGCCTCCGGAGGCCTGTTGCTGGGTTCTAAGACAGTTCTTCTACTTACAAGCTGTGTGACCTTGGTTAAAGAACTCTGCCTCTCTGTGCTTCAGTTTCCTCATCTCAAATAAGAAGTTTATTTATTTCTAGTTAACCTTTTAAAATAGGTACTTTGTATAAAGGATTTGTCCTGCCTGGTACAAAGTAATCACTTGGTAAAAGTTTGCTATTTTTATTAGTTACACCTCTGCTGCCAGTTTGCTGTGTGATCCTGGTAAGTGACTTATCCTGGGATCTTAATCTCCACCTCCAGCTCTGTAATCTGGCCTGGGCTTTCCAGGAGCTGCAGAGAAGGTTGGAGAGCAGAGGGCAGGGCAGGGAGAGGAGAACCCTCTCTGCATTCCGGCACTCCCCTACTCTGCCTTCCTGGTAAGGCCCTGAGTGGCTTTGTCCTGAGGCAGGGTTATGTAACCAGCCAGGCCTGGCCAGGCAGAACTTGATTCTCAACCTTGTTTTGTCCATCTATTGTCTCTTCTTCTCCCTTCCCCCATGGAACTGTCGCATTAGCTGATCCGTTCCCCTAGCTGCAGGGGTGAAATTGGATCCAGGCTCTCCTGCCACCTGATTGATTTAGTCTGGAGGTTTGCTGGGTAGGCAGCCCCTCCTCCTGCTGTCTGGGGACAGAACAGAGCTGCTGCCATCTCTGTGCCTGCTTTGCAGACGGAGATAGGAACTCCTTTTGTGGGGAAAGGTTGGCCTTTTAGATGGTCTGAGCCCTTGGTCCTTCCGATCAGGCCCTAAGCCTGGGGGGCTCCTGACCCATAGCCCCTGTGGTGCCAGTGGGTCAGCCCTACCTATGACTCCAGGAGTGTGCAACCCATCCTTGTAGCCCATGCCAATGCCACCTCTCCCAGGAAGCCTTCCCTGCTCCCTCTGCTGCAGGGAAGTTGGCTTCTGCTGAACTCCCCAGTATCTTCTCTGTCCCTTTTAAGAGAACAGAGGTCCCAAGCTGGCAGTCCACATCCTGTCCACAGGCAGATTTTGCTTGGCCTATTCCAGATACTGAGCTAGTTGTCTACAGATTCCACATAAAAATCAGGATTTCTGGCATCACTCAAAAATTGGAAGATGAGAAAACCCTAAGACTACATTCTCCAGTGGCCACAGCTGTCCCCTTTGGATGGGGTATGTATGCTCCACTTTGCCCCACCCCCACCCCAGCCACTTCAGCACACTTACAGGATCTTTCTGGCCCTTATAGGCATCTGAGTTTGCGACCCTGCCCTTAAGGCATAGAATACTTCTCTCCTACTCCACGGTGTGGTGCAGCATAAGCAGTTAACTCTCTCCTTCATGGTCTCTTTGAATGCAAGAGTGAGGGTGGGGGTGGAGGGGTTCTGTGTGTGTGTGACTCATCTACACCCTTAACAGCGCCATGCTCAGGCTCAGGGACTTGTACACAGCAGGAGCATCATAAATGCTGTCTGTTGAGTGAAGACATGGCAGTGGGGTGGTGCATCCCTTCCAGCTGTGAAGTTTCAATTTAATAGCAGCTTCTGGATCAGCCTGCCCTGTGGCCCTCGAATCCTCCTCCCAGATAAGCTGTAGCTGCTTAGCCACTGACCCAGGCAGTTTCTTAAGCTGCAAATAAATGTTGCTGAGAGTGCTACCCCCACGCTGTGATACAGCCAAGAGGAGGAGCACTTCACCTGCAGCTGTCCCAGCTTTCGCTCTCACAGGGGGCTTGGAGGAACTAGATGGGGCAGATGGAGGGCTGGGATGAGTGGCTCTCAGAGGGCAGCAGGTCCAGACCTCTCTGTCGGGGGGGAGGCACACAGGGGGAGGGGCGAGGGCAGAGGGTCGGGTGAATCAGTTCAGTGTTTACTGGACTGGGCCTTCCTCCTTTGGGATTCTCACTGTTTTATCCTAGAGGGTGTTGCTTTATCTGTCAGCTCATTTGTCCAGCTGTCTGATCACTCAAGGTTTATTCTACTCTTTTAATTGAGATCCCCATCCCTCAGCGCCAGCTAAGATGTCTCCTCCTGGGCACAAGAATCACCTGGGACAATTAGAAAAATGCAGATTTTTGGATCTCCCCATAGTCTCTTCATTTGTTCAGTTTAAAGTACAGCCTACGCCTTCCTACAAGGTTCAGGTTTGCAGGGCCTGTAGAGCAACCCTGTCTAAATGCATGGAGCTCAGGGCTGGTAGAGAGGACCCCTGGGTGGCCACTGTGCTGTGTGGCATCAACATGTCCGTTTCCTTCTCTGGGCTTCTTTCGTTCTCTGTACACCAACATACTGGGTTCCTCTGGGTTGGTGTGGCTATTGGGGCCTTGTAAATTGTCCTTGGAGAAGATGGCAAAGAGGGTTTCAGGGCCAGGTACAGGTCTCTGAATGGTGAGGGGGCTTCCAGTCCAGGCCCCACCCTGGCTGGATCAGAGGGATTTTGCATCCTTTAGGTAACAGCTCTGTAGAGGAGTGCCTTATACCTGGGAAGGAGGCAGCTGCTGTATCCCTGATGTTGGTTCCCACAGGAGGGCCTATACCTGGAGACATTGGGCGACTGGCCTGAATGATCCAGGGACCTGCCCATGAATTTGGAGCTCCCTGCTGCGTGGTCTTGTGGCAGGCAGGCTGCGGCTCCACGAGCAGACCCGAGCAGGCCCTGCGATGGGGAGATGGAGGTAGGGCACACCTTGAGGAGCCCTGCTGTCCTGGGGATGAGGAAAGGAAGTTGCTCAGTGTCAAGTTGAATGAGTGGAAAGGCAGGCTCAGACCCAATCTTCTGACTCCCAGGCAAGGCCATGCTCCCTTGTCCTGACCTTTATCTGAAGGGCCAGTGCCAGATCACCCAGCTGGGACAATTGTCCTATTGTCTGGAATGACCTTGCAGCTAGGGCCTGGTAGAGTGAAGCCACTATCATCACAGCTGTCCTGGAGGCATGAAACCGGTTAGGTGTGCAAATTACCCCTCAAACGTCTATCCTGCTTTTTTGTTTTTCCTTAAATTGTCTCTGATGGGCCAGCTGCCTCTGTGCCTGTTTCCTCCTGTTGCCATTTACTGAGATGGGGAAGGCCAAAACTGGGCTTCGTGTTCTTTATTCTGAGAACAAAACTTCCTTCTGACAGTCTTCCTGCTGACAACAGGAAAAGGGCAGGCGTGGCACCAGGCCTCCCTCTTTCCCCTCCTCTTGCTGGGGGTGTGGGGCAGCCTTTGTCCGATGCCAGACCCTGGCAGCACTGGTGGGCTGGTAGGGAGCGCCAACCCATGTTCCTTTTGGCGGATGGAGCCACCCTGGAGAGGTCCAAGCTCTGCAGATGGTCTTCTTCTCCTTCAGTGGTGAAAAGGATGGTAAAGTCATTGCACTGTAAAATTGTGTCCATTGGTCCAAGCATTCAGTTTCCCAGGACTGGATGGGGAATTTGGCTGGAAGGCTGCTCATCTGAAAATCCTCAGGGGTTTCAGCTGGCACAAGTGTGGTATCAACCTGTCTTAGGGACTACAGAAATAATCAAAACATGTTCAGATCATTCAACACATTTTTTTTTTGTCTTTTAAAAAGGGGAATTTAATAAGTTATTAGTTTACAGTTCTAAGGCTGAGAAAATGTCCCAATTATAACAAGTCTATAGAAATGTCCAATCAAAGGCATCCAGGGAAAGATACCTTGGTTCAAGAAGGCTGATAAAGTTCAGGGTTTCTCTCTCAAGTGAGAAGGCACATGGCAAACACAGTCACAGTTTCTCTCTCATCTGGAAAGGCACATGGTGAACACAGTCAGGGTTCCTCTCTCATCTGGAAGGGCACATGGTGAACATGGCATCATCTGCTAGCTTCTTCTGGCTTCCTGTTTCATGAAGCTCCCCGGGAGGCATTTTCCTTCTTCATCTCCAAAGGTCACTGGCTTGTGGACTCTGCTTCTCGTGGCTGTGTCGTTCTGCTCTGCTCTCTCTGAATCTCCTTCATTCTCCAAAATGTTTCGTCTTTTATAGGACTCCAGAAACTTCTCAAGACCCACCCACATGGTTAACAACCACTCTCGATTAAATCACACCTCCAGGGAGATGATCTGATTACAGTTTCAAACATAACAGTATCATTCAACACATTTTTATTAAACATCTACTTTGTCTCAGGCTGTTTTCTAGACACTGTGACACAGCAGTGAACAAAACAGACTGAGTCCCTGCTTCGGACCTGGGGCTGACATTCTAGTGGGAGGATATAATCAGCAACCCAACAGGCGGCGAGAAGGCCCAGGAGGAAACATAAAGCTGGGTCGGGGTGGAGAGTGTGTCTTGAAGGAGTTACTTTTCTGTATTGGGTGGCTGTGGACAGTCTTGTCGGTAAAGGGGAGGGAGGAAACCAGGGGATATCTGAAGGAAAAGCATTCCAGCCAGGGGGAGCAGCCGTGCTATGGCTTGGAGGCTGGCGGAAGTGTGTGTTTGAGAAACAGCCAGGAAAGAATAAGAACAGAAAGAGTAAGAGGGAGCATGGTAGGAGGTGGAAGGAGGAGTGGGGGGGAGCACAGCACGTTGGGTCTCCCAGGCCATTGAGAGGGCTTTGTTGTTTAAGTCTGAGTGAAGGGGAACCTGCTGGAAGGTTTTGAGCTGAGGAGTCACTTGTTCTGACGTACATTTTAGAAGGATCACTTGGGCTGCCACGTGGAGAAGGGACTGGAAGGTGGCAAGGGTGGAAGCAGGTGAGGGAGCTGCTGCAGCCCCGCAGATGAGAGCGTGGGTTAGTGGTGGCGGTGGTGGGCGTGGCAGTCAGAGGGCAGATTCTGGGTTTATTTTGCAGAATGAGCTATCGGGACCTGCTGTTACGTTATAGATGTGCGCTGTGAAAGGATCTGAGCCCTTCTGGGGTTGCCTGGAAGGTTTCTGACCTGAGAGATTAGTGCAGTGTTGCCATTTTACCGAGATAGAGAAGGCCAGAATATAAGCAGATTTGGGGGAGAGAAATGGGCATTTTGGGTCAGATGTCGGTTTGAGGCATATGCTCCGGAGGGTGGGGTGGGTGCATGGGGGCTGAGGCGGGAGGCCCTTGGCCTGCATGCTCCGTTACTGTGGGGGTAACTCCTGCCAGGGGCAGCGGGTGCCCTGTGGGACTCTTTGACCCTGAGGGTCTCTTCTGTAAGAAGAAATGTTTCCTGCTCCCTTTGTGTTCTTTTCTCTTTTCCTGCTTTCCTCTTCTTTCTGGGCAGAGGGAAAAGGCACATTGTCACTTTGTGGCAGTGCCTCGGGGATGGGTGAGGTGGAGCCCTAGAAGGGGAGACTGGAGGCCTCAGGCCTTGTTCTGGCTGAGCTACCAGCAGAGAGAGCCTGTCTCTTTGTGCCTCGGCTTCCCCTCCTGAATGGCAGAGGGTCGTGAGGAAGGCAGAGAGTGCTTGAGGAGGCCACACAGTGTGGTGGTGAAGAACCCAGGCAGGTGTGGATATGAATCCTTGCTCTGCCACTTGGCTGGACCTTTCCGAGCCTCAGTTTTCCCATCTGTGAAACGGGTCATTCACAGAACGTTCGTCATAGTGTTTCTGTGAGGGTTAAATGAGATGATGTGTGAAAAGCACTTACCAAGCCCCTGGCCCGTACTCCTCCCAGTTGGTGGAGATTGGTGATCACAGTGACCTGTGTAGCAGGTTAGGAGGTTTGGATTTTGCCCAGTTTGTGGTAGGAGCCATGGGAGGTTACAGAGCCGGGGAATGTTATACATGTGGCCCAGGGGTAGCCGTGAGTGTGGGGACTTGGGCTGAACCCTCTTGGCAAGTCCTTGAGCTCCTTCCAGTCTGCCAGCGTGGGGACTGAGTTGGCCCTGATGGAGTCTCTCACTCTTCCCCAGCTGAGGGTCCTCACTGACTTGGAATAGGGCCACCTCTGTCTTGCACAGGTTGCTCAGGTGGTCATTTTCCCTGAGGTCTCCTGCAGGGACCCCTTATCTTTACATCCCATTGGTCGACCTTAGGGAAATGTGGGTGAGGGGCTTTTAGGGAAATGTGGCCTTGAGGGGACTTAAATTGTATGTAGGGCTCCAGGCTGGGCTGGTGGGGGCATGGCAGGCCCTGGGTGGCATTCCACTGCCCTCTTGGATGTGGCCTCAGTTCCTGATCTGGGTCCAGGTTGGGTGGTGCCTGCTCAAGTGGAGCTGTGGAGAGATTAACAATGAGCGGAATGTGGCCCCCTCAGGGTCCACACTTGACTAGCGCCCCGGCATGCTGGCCGAGCCTTGTGTTTCTGCAGTCCTGCTTCCCAGTAGCTGAGCTGTGCCAAGGTGGCCAAGGACATTTCAGAGTCCTCCAGGGTCTGCAGGCAGGCAGTCAGCAGGCCCACACCAGGCACTGCCTGCTTTTCCATGGTCCAAGGGTCTTTGGGAATGGAGGGGACTCTGGAGATCTTCTGGGGATGTTTTCTAACAGAAGGGGGAACTAAGGTCCAGAGAGAGCAAGGCACTTGGCCGAGGTCTCACGAGGCTCCCTCATCTGTTATCTCACTTTCTTCCCTTGCTCCTTGCTCAGACTCCTGGCCTCTTGCCAGATACTCGCAACAGCCTCCCTCTTGTGGGGTCCCCAAGAGCTTTGTTTGTCCTCCTATTATCATAATCTTACCATAACCTCCCATGGACACCCACTGTTTCAGTGTGTCTGGTCACCTATCCCCTCCTGACCTTTCCAGACTGTGCAGTGTGGCACAGAGGCTCCAGAGCTAGACTGATCTCGGTTTCAATTCCCTTTGCCTCTTCCTAGCTGGTGACCTTGGGCAAGATCTCAGCATTTCTGAGCCTTAGTGTCTCAGTCTACGAAATGAGAACCACAATAGGTAATTTAAGGGAAGGTCACGATGACTAAATGAGATGATATGCGAAGTGTGGGGTGCAGTACCTGGCACACAGCAAGTCTGAAAATTGAACACTGTTACCATAAAGGCCCGTCAGTGCTGGTGGAACTGAAAAGCCCAGGGCATGGACAGGACCCTGGCCCCAGCAGCAGATGATTTGGCCTTCAAGTTCCCTTGTAAACACTAATTCGTTCTAGGTTTTTCTGGGAAGTCACTCATTCTTCTAGAACCCCAATTTGCTCATTTGAGAAAGGGGGAAGAAATTCCGGCTCTGCTTTCATAAAGTTGTCATGTGACATCAAGAAATAGAAATATCTGTGAAAAAGCTTTGCATCTGTGTAATGATTTAAAAGTGGTAAGTGACCAGGTATGCTGTTGGCAATGTGGATATTGTAACCACAGCCAAGGACAACTGTCTTGGCTGGAGACTGGTTCACCTGCAGAGTGCTTTGATGTCCCTGCAGGCCACCTCATCCCTGTCTGTCTAGTCTTTGCCATCTAGGGGCCTGTCTTTAACATTTGCCTCAGCATTATACACTAGACAGTGTGGGAGGTGAAAAGATCTGGCAGCATCTTAGGGACTGCAGAGGGTTTCAGGTTATTTATGCCAATGCCACGGGATATGGGAATTGAGACAGACACTAGTTCAAATCTCAGCCATGCATGTACCAGCTGGGAGCTTAAGCAAGTTGCTTGCTTTCCACAAGCCTCAGTTTCCACACTTGTAGAATGAGGCCCTGATGAGCAGAAGCAGAGCGTTTTACGAAGGGCCTCACACATAGTTGCACAGGGTCGTTTAATATCCTTCTGCCCAGGGCTTCTTGATGGCAGGGAGCTGGGCCGTTGTGCCCAGCTATGAGCTGTGGAGGTGTCAATTGGTTATACCCCCTACAGAATCACCCAGCTAAGAGTCAGCAGGGCCCTTGGGATCATCTAGGCAGACCCTTAGCCCTGTTCCGGTTTTACAGGTGAACGAAGTCAGGTCTGGAAAGGAGCAGGTATTTGTCCTGGCTTACTGGCAGGTTAGTGTGAGGCTGGGACTGCGAGGAGGCAAGTGGGTGCCTAGGGCACCCTTAAGGAGACTCTCACTGTCAGTGGCTAACCCTGCACCTGCGTGGCCCTCAGAGTGTATGCCTCCTTCAGTTTGTGCCCGGGGCCCCTCACTTACTGCACCCTAGCCTGGCCCTGGGTTGGTGGCTGATCTGAGACTAGAACTCCAGTCTCCTGATCCATGTGCTGTTCCCCAACTTGGGGCTGTGGGGACACCTGGGAAGCATCTTCCAGAATTTCCCCAAGGCCACCCTGGACCCCTGTAACGGAGTCTGCATTAAGTAGGTCACGTGCACTTACGGCTCTGTGTCTCTGCTTTCTGGCTGTCTGTGTTCCGCAGGAAGTGAGGCCCTCCTGCCCTCTGCCCCCTGCCTCCTGCCCCTCCACGGCCAGCCGCATCTCCGCGTACGCATGTCGAGCCCCTCACACCCGAGGTGTGTGGTGGTCTCCTGTCGCAGTGACAAG
Source organism: Myrmecophaga tridactyla (assembly GCA_004026745.1). Lineage (NCBI taxonomy): Eukaryota > Metazoa > Chordata > Mammalia > Pilosa > Myrmecophagidae > Myrmecophaga > Myrmecophaga tridactyla. Next base: position 7,799 of record PVIY010031500.1, on the reverse strand, counting down.
CCCAGCAAGTCTGGTGGGATGAGGCCACTTCCATGTGGGCACTGGCAGGAGGGGGCTCCCTGGTCTCAGCAGGCCTCGTGTGTTGTGCCCACCAGGCATCCAGGGAATTAGGGCGCATCTGCAGCTCTAAATGCCTCAAAGCCTTTTCTTCTCTCTTCTTGCCACCTCCAACCCTTGTCCTAGGCCCCACTACCTGGCCTTCTTCCATTTTGGCCACCGGGCCTGGAGGCTTTTCAATTTCCCCAAGGCTTTGATATCTTCTAGGGTAGGGTCTTTCTCTCTCTGGTCTTGGGGAGTCCATCTGGGCCAGTCCCCCATCACCATCCCTGGCCTGCTGGCTGGCCCTTAGGTGACTTCTTAAGAGGTAGCCAGGACCGCCGATCCCTGGCAGAAGCTCCTAGGATTTACCTGTGGCTGGTGGAATCATAGGCACCCTTGTGGTGTGGCATGACAGAGCCTTGCAAAGCCAGCCGAGTCTCCATCCCTAACCACACATGCGCAGACCAACCATTTCTTTTTCTCCTGCTGCTCCTGGGGTCTGAAAGTCTGCTATTAGCATGTAGCCATGTGCTCTGGATGGCATCCTCTAAAAAAGGCAAATGCCTGTGCAGGTGGATGCTGAGAGCTAACCCAGGCTAGCCTGGCCCTTTTCTAGCTTACTGTGTAACCCTGGCTGAGCTGCTCCATCTCTCTGGGTCTTGGCTTGGCTTGGCTTGATAAGGCCCTCTTTAGCTCCAGGATATTAATACTCGGGCATGGATTCTGACCCCCTCTGTCTATACCTCCTTCAGTCACCTTTCTTCCTGGCAGAAGGTGGGGCAATTGGAAGGCCTGGCAGCTGGCTGGGGTGGGGCAGGAGCCCAGCTGTGCACATAAGAGCACCAGCAGACCCTGATAGGGGCTATCCATGCCTCTTCTTAGCACAGATGGGGAAATGGAGACCTGGGAGGGGGAAGGGCCTTGCCATGGTCACACAGGGACTTAGGGCAGTCAGGCAGAACTGGCACTAGAACCTGCTTAGCCTTGCGGCTGTGCATGCTCCTTCCTCTCCTGGCTGCCCCCTGTCTCAAGAGGGACCAGAGAGTTGATTGACATGTGGGCCAGGGCCCTGCTTTCTCCTCCTCCCTGGAGAGCACCTCCAGGCTGGAGTCCTTGCCTGCTGCGGGGAACCCTGGGTGGGGGACAGCAGCGGCGGGGGCTCAGGGGCATCCCTTTCCTGAGGTGGAGTGGGTAAGGGGCTGGTGGCCCTGGGGAGGGGTGTGGCAAGGGGCAGAAGCCTGTGGGAACGTGATTGGTGGTTCAGGGTGCCCTAGGGCCACCTCCCTCTTTCCTTCCTCCCTCTGCCCTTCCCTCCCTCCCTCCCTTCCAGGGAGGGGACTGGGCCGATAGTAATGCCATTTGTCCTGGTTCTGGGATTAGGTGCAGCCATGTTAAGTGAGAAGCGTGGAGCCGCTGAGAGGACGTGGCTGGAGTGAAGAAGAGCCAACCGGCTGCTGCCTGGAGCTCTGGTGGGTGTCGTTATTGTCTCCCGACTCCTCTAGCCTGTCTGGCCTCTCTGTCCCCTCTGAGCACTGTCCCTGGCCCCTTCCTCATGTCGGGTCCCTCTGAATGTGTGTGTTTGTGTGGGGCGGGGTGCATGTGCACGCAGTGGGTGCTGGGGGTGGGGTGCAGGGGCTGGGGCAGGGCTGCTCCCCCCTGCCGGCCCTTGATCCTGTCTGCATTCAAGATCAGGAGCAGGTTCCTCAAGCATCCCGGGATGCCTCAGGGAGAAGGCAGGTTCTGAGAAAGATGAGGAGCGATGGGAAGGAAGGGCTGAGTTCCTCCTGCCAGCCGGACAAGTCCCTAAATCCACCTGAAGCCAACAGGTCTGAGAGTTAAAGATTTACCTTAGAGTCGTGGAGAAAGCTGGAATGAGGAGCTCACAGGATGCTCCGATGTGACATCCATGGCTTGGGTCCTGTCTAAGCCATGAGAACTTGGCTTGTTAAAGCCAGAAGGCCCTATAGAGAGTTCCATGGTCTTAACTTGGCTGTTGGCAGAAGGCAGTCACAGCTGCCCTGGATTTGTGTGGGGCATGGCATGTGTCTGGGGAGAGAGTCTGTGAACAGCCTTTATTAGTTTCTCAAAGGGCCCAGAGAAGGGAAGGGACTTGCCCCAGATCACACAGGGAGTGTGTGAAAGTGTCCAGACAGCATGGGCCGTCGTCTCCCCATCGCCCTGTCTTCTTTCCAGCGTCTGTCCTTAGCTCTGGACCGCAAGGACTGGGGGAGCCATTGCTCACTCGGGGGGGGGGGGGGTCACTGCCCTTTTGTCCCCTGAGTGTTTGGATCCTGGGGAGAGACTGGGATGCTGGTATGTATTCTGGGCCCATAGATCTTGGCTTCCACATCCATGAGCGAAGCCCCCTGAGTGTGCCTGCTTCTCAGAATCTCTCAGGGGCATCTGGGGCCCTGGAGTAGGCATGCGGGAGGGTGGAGCCTGTGGGTGACCAGCATTTCTCAGCTCCTCTGCATGGGAGGCAGATAGGGGAGAAGTTGAGGGAAGGATAGCATTGTTTCTAATTCATTGGGAATAAATGATGACCGAGTGAGGTAATGATTGGGAAGTGCTTGGTATCGTGCCTGGCACATAGCAAACCCACAAGGTCTGCCAGCTGCCACCCTCCCCTTTGCCCCTGCTGAGGTGTCCAGCTTCTGACCCCCATTCTCCCCGTCTCCTGAAAGTGAGGCCTCCATCTGGGTCATCGGGACAGCCCCACTTTCTCCTATGGGCACCTTCTCTGTCTGGGATGACAGAGACCCCTGGGACTCTCCAGCTGGTGTCCTTCCTTTCTGGGAATACCTGGTACCCCTCTGCCAGGAAAGGCTTTTCCAGGAAGCTGAAGCTCACCATTGCTGAAGCAGCAAGGTCAGCCCACGTTCCTACTTCTTCCTGGTAGGCTTTGGGCAGCACTGGAGCTGGTCACTTTCAGCAAACCTCTTTCCCAGGTACCCTCTGACTGGGGAGCTGGCTTAGGAGCTCAGGAATAACGTGGAATGCTGGGCACAAAGGCTGCTTAGACAGTACTAGTAGGTGCTCCAAGGTGGGCTGGCCTTTGGCAGTCCTCGCTCTACTTCTGCCCAGCTGCATGTCCCTGAGTCAGTCCCATGCCCTTTCTGAACCTTGGTTTCCTTGTCTGTAAAGTATACACAGTAGCGCAACACCTCTCAGGGCTGTTGTGAGAAATGGATGCGATAAAGCACGAGAGCTCTTGGCCCAGCCCTGGTGAAATAGCAGGAGCTCAGGTAGTATCGGCTGCTTTGCTGCTCTCAGCAAGGGAGGTTATGATATTTGTAAGGAAACGCTCCATTCCTTCTGAGTGCCTGTAATGCCGAGCCTATGATGAATAGTTGGGGATGGATTTGATTCTGCTGTAGGCAGGTAAGAGGGATGGGCAGAGAGGGAGCCCTGTTCTGGGAAGCTTCACGGGCTGAAGGACGAGCAGGCCCTGCAGCAGGCCCGTTGACCCTTGGTTTGGGTCTGAGCTTCCGTGGAGCAGGTGGGGTGCTTGCCCTGACCTAGAACATTGACCTGTTCCCCATTATGCCTCCTCCTTCCCAAGCTATCTTGTTCGTTTGCTCTTTCTTCAGAGCTAATACAAAGGTAAACTCTCAACCCAGGCCCTGTTGGAATAAGAACAAATTCCTGATAAGTGGGGTCTAAGCTTAAAAGGTTTTCCGTTGGGTCTTCTCTGCCTGGGAACCCAGAACTAATTCCCAAGTTGAGAGCCAGGGAGTTTCTGCTTAGTTTGCTTGTTGATTGATAGATGATTTATGGGTCTGCTTCCAAGAAGGATCATTAGAGGCTGCTTGTGATGCTAAAACACATAGAATGGGATGAAAACAAAAACAGAATGAAAACCACTCAAAAGGAACAGGGAATGGGAGGTGTGGGTACCTGGCATGAAGTGGCTGTTGTAGGTAAACCAACGGAGCCTGTGCACTGAAGGAGGGGCCCGGCCTCCAGAATCAGGAGCTCTGCCAAGAGTCCTGTCCATTCACTCACCAGCTCCGTGAGTTGAGGCAAGTCTTGGCCCTCTTGGGGCCTCAGTTTCCTCATCTGTAAAATGAGGGGTATGGTAGGTCCCAGTGCTCTTGGGAGGGATAAATAGCACGGAGTACAGCCAGGTAGTGTGGACTGCAGGGAGGGTAATAGAATTATCACATTTAGCTTGGAGATTCCTTACAGCAGATTCAAAAAGAGGGACAGAAATTAGAAAGGATGCAACCCCCTTGAGTAGCCACCATAGGGTACACTCTGGGTTGTGAAATGGGCAAAGGAAAGGGGAGCTGCTTCTGCCTTGGAAAGCTATCAGTTAAGTTGGGAGGCCAGTGTTATAGCCGCGAGAGGGCCAACATCTGACTGTGGAGTCTGGTGTCACGTGGTGGGGTACAGAGCAGGAGTGCTTGTCTACAACCTTGGGGACCCAGAGCAGGTAGAATCCTATTCGTGGCCAAGGTTGGCCTTGGAGGAGGATGGGCAGGGCTTGGGAGGTGAGGGTAGGCAGGCCTGGCTGGCATGACCCCAGCAGCCCCACTGGCCTCAGTATCCAGTCTGCTCATTGCAGGCTGGACTGCAGTCTCTGCAGCCCTGTGATTGAGCCAGGCCTCCGAAAGTCCCTGGTGGTGGCAGCCTAGACTCCGGAGTGACTGACGGGCAGCAGCTTGGCTTCTGTCCAGGCGGCAATGCGGGATGGTAGGGGGTGGGGTATGCAGTGAATTCCAGCAGAGGAAGGGATTTGCTTCTGTGTCTCAGCCTCCCAGGGGTGTGATTGCACAGGAGAAACTACCGCACAACTGGAAAGCAAATGGGGAGGAGGATTTTCTCTGCTGTGCTGTACATGGTGGGTGGGGCAAGCTGTGGCCGGGTGGCTGGTGGAGCTGGGCGGTTGTGGGGTGTGGCTGGGCGGTGGAGGGTGGCGTGATTATGCTAGGGGGTGTGACAGACTGGGAGGGACTGGGTCAGCTGTGGGGAGTGGCTGTGAGGTGGCTGTGGAGCCACCGGTCCCTGGGCCTGCAGTATCCCCTTCTCCTGGCTCCTCCTACCCCTCCTGTCCCTGCCCAAGCCCGTTGCCCATTCATAAGGCCCGTCTTGCATTGATCTTTTCTCAGATCCTCCCAGTACTTCTGCATATGGCCCTGATGCCTGAGATGACCCCATTTGAGCATGTTAGCACTGAATGAGTGTGCCTGTGTATTTGTGAGTGTGTGAGTGTACTAGGGGGAAAGGGATAGGATCTGCAGGGCACTGTCAGCAATGTCCTAGGCGGGAAATAAAATCTGGGCTGGGCAGGGCTGTGGGGACCGTCCCCCATTCACCCTGCAACAGCATCATACCAGAGACGCAAAACCACAGAGCCCAAAGGCCTTTAGAAATGACCGCAGGAAGGGCTCAGTCAGAGCCTAGTACCAAGTCTGGCACCTAGTGGATTCTCAGTAAATACGGAACGAAGGAATGGGTCATTTTCTTGTTCTCTATACCCCATGTCCTCCCTTCCTATAGCCCATTCTCTTGTTCTTCTCTGGCTTCAGCCTGACCTTCCTTCCTCTCTTTCTGTGTCCATGATAATTGATATGCGCCCTTAGACCAGCTCCTTGAGCCTCAGTGTTCACATCTGTTAAATGAGTGACAATTTGAATAGTCTACATTACTGTGTACCAGTAATGTACATTTTATGTGCATTTCTTCTTTTAGTCTTGGCAGCAACCCTGCAAAATAGATTAATATTACCCCCTTTTGCAGTTGGAAAAACTGAGGCTCAGAGAGGATGAGATACTTGCTGAAAGGTCAGAAGGCTAGCAAATAGTGGTGCCAAGATTCAAGCCCAGGCAGGCTGGCACCAGTCTTGTGTTCTTAATTGCTATGCTGGCAGCCACTGCAGTGCCACCCATAAGGCTGTTAGAGCGAAATGAGATGGTGCATCCAGCCCACCCAGGAGGCCTGCTGGCACACAGTAGGCACGCAGGACGTGTGAATTGGGTGTATTAAGCACACATCACTGTGGGAGGCACGAGAAGCTCAGTCTGTGTGCCTGCCCTCAGGGAACTCCTGGTCTCACTCCCAGAGCCCATTCATCCATTGGGGCCCAAGCTGGACCTCCTCCTCTGGCCCCAATCTCTGGACAGCTTGCTCTCTAAAAAGGCCCTCATACCTCTGTTCCCTCCATTTCAGGAGGACTCTGGGGGAACCATAGCATTTTTGGGGGGTGGGATAGGGAGTGACTTCCAGCTTTGGAGCAGTGGCCACAGTTACCGTGGTATTTTCTGAAAGTGCTACGTTGCCATGGAGTCTCCATGGTAACCAGAGCATCTCATTCATTATCCCCAGCACCTTGGCAGGAAAAGCACCTTGGCTAAGGCTGGGAGAGCACAGTAGGGTCCTGGCTGAGTGCTAGAGCCTCAGTGACTGAGGCTCCCTACCCCCTGCTCTCACCTTCCCAATGTTCCCCCACCCCAAGCCAAGGTTCTCCTGCAGGTTCTGGAGCCAGTTCCCTCTCAAGGAGTCTGGGTTCAAATGTCAGCTCTGCCACCAACTAGCTGTGTGATTTAGAGGAAGTGACTTAACCTCTCTGAATCTTTTCTTCAACTGTAAATGTGGGTAAAGATAGTATTGGCAAAAAAAAGAAAAAGAAAAAGAAAAAGAAAAAAGGCAGTATTGGCTATAAGGATTAAATGAAATAATGCATGTAAAAGTCCTTAGCACCTCTCCAGGAGCACAGCAAGTGTTCAATAAATGGTAGCAGTATAATAATGACGATGGTGATTTTAATAGTAATGGTATCGTTGTTGTTATTCTTATTATAGAAACCCCTGCATATCATGGAAGAGTGAAAGACCAAACTTGAATAAGGAAGGAAACCTATGTTGAGTCAAGATTTAGCTGTTTCCCATATGATTGTGACAAGTCACTTCACCTTGGAGCCTCAGTCTCCTTATCTATACATTGGGGATAGTAACAGCTGTTCATTCAATAAGGAGCTGGCCCTGGGGAAAGCGATGGGAGCTTTCAAGATGAATCACACTTGGTCCCTGTCCTTGAAAGGCACCTAGGATGGTGGGGAGAAGGAGAAAGGAAATTGCTATTTGTCAGTGGCTTCCTGGGGTCAGTAGATCACGGCCCTGCCCCGAGGCCGTGCGGGAGGTAGAGTCCTGTACACGCGTACCCGGAGTTCACTCTGCACGGACCACACTCAGATGTGGCCAGGGTTGGGCAGAAAGCCTGATGAGGAGAGGAACTGGGGTGTGAGGTAAGAGACGGACAGGGACTGTGTTCACTGAAGAACTCCCCTCCCATCCGAGGCAGGCGGCTGCGAGTGCCCGGGCTGATGTGGCCTTGTCGGGGAGGGGGGCAGGGTCTGTGTGCCCACAGTCACAGCACGTGCTCCTTGTAAAGAGAAGTTGGAATTTCTGACTTTTATATGAAATCTTCTGATTTTAAAATGTCGATAACAAATCTCGAACTAAAAAAAAAAAGCTGTGCAAGCCAAAGCCCACACATCTGTATTCTGTTTTGGCCCGAGGGTCCCAGTTTTCAGTCTCTTCACCATGGGGTGGGAACCTGAGGGCTGGGAGGCGAGGGCGGGAAAGGGGGCGGTTGCTGAGGATGGCCTCAGAGAGGTTGTGACATTGGAACTGGGGTCTTGAAGGATGAGTAAGTGTCCCAAGGGTGGGGGGAAGACATTCCAGGAGATGGGAACTTCATTAGCAAAAACCGAGAGGCATGACCACGATTGGGCGTGGCTGGAGTTGAGGGGAGTGGGT